>OZ038378.1:170406475-170611475 GCA_964036045.1 Eutreptiella sp. 'Long Island Sound 2002'
GCCGTCAACTTAGCCTTTTTTGGGGTTGGGGGGGTCTAGCCAGAGGGCTGTATCGCCCCCCCCCCCCCCTCCCGAAGTTGAAAACCTGCCCATCCCTGACAGGACACCGTGTCCAAAGGATGAGAGGCAGGTCATGGCCAAAGAGGAGTGTCCCATGATATTGACCGCATTGTGCAGACCCTCTACGGATGCATGCCATAATTTACCCCTTAACACCGCACGTGCACTGCAGGCCTGGGAATTGTATTACAACATCTTCAAGAAAATCAACGCCGCGTTGTTCCAGCATCATTTGATGAGCACCCTCGAGCTGCAGTACGTGTCCCCCAAACTGCACGATGCAAAGGTGTGGCCACCTCGAGCCCCCTGCAGTTTCGAGTGTGACCGACCATGGATCTGTTGCGTGCAAGTGAGTCGTTGGTCTTTCCAGAACATCAGGCCATTTGCGTTCGCCGGGGACATTGCCGCACGCTGACATGCCGTCTCACAGCCTCTTTTCTGGGGTGGGGCGCAGCGGTGCTTTGAGGACGATGGAAGAGGGCCCTGAGAGTCACGGGACAAACAAAGAAGGGACCCAAAGCTGACCATGGAGCATGCCAAGCCCAGGCTGCTCCGGTTGTGCAGACCGGATGGACGCACCTTTTCAGCAGAAGGCACCCGAAAGGCGGGTGCCTCTTCCACATGACAGCAACGGGCCCGTGGGCCCGCAGGTTCTGTTTCCCGGAAGGCCCGGCAGAGGCCGCCCTCAACAAGGGCATCTGGGTCCTGTACGCACAGGGGGCGGCAGACGCAGCACCCGCCCGTCGAAGCATCCCGCATACATGTGTGACCCGTGTGTGCGCGCGCGCGCGTGTGTGAGCTGCTAGACCAGGAGGCCCGCGGCAAAACCTTGCGCGAAGTGTGCAAGACTTGGGCGACGTCCATTAGACACCCAGACAAGTGCCTTTGTCCGCGCTTTTTCGTCCAGGCCCATTCACACATGAAGCGTGGCCACGTAGGCGAGACGCCAGGATGCCATCGCGCTGCAGTCGGGCGTATGCGTCCTCAGAGGAACTGCATCGTCGAATTTTGTTGCCAGGCACTTGGGACGCAGAACCGCTGGGGCACTCCGTGAGATCTTTCTTGGGGCGTGGTGCCACATCAGTGCGGTCAATTCGGTTTGCAAAGATGTCGGGGCCATGGTTTGGATGCTCCCTTCAAACCTGTGGAGCCGGGGCCGCTCAATGGTCTCGGTAAAGAATGTCATTTCCCATGGATTGTGGTGCATGCTGAAATGGACCCCAGCCCGCACAGCGTGAGACGGATTTGGGGAGAGGTGAGGGGGGAGGGGATGGGCGCGGTCCCAGCGTCCCGCTCCCGGGGCAGGTGTCGCAATAGGAGCTCCCTCGCTCGCTCACGCTTGTCCTGAGGTGTGTAGTGGCCGCACTTCGCAGGTCCTAAGGCACTCCTTTGTGTGTTCCTGCCATCTGGGGTGGAGCTATCCTGTTGTTCAGTGGTAATACGCTCAATGTGTGGCACTTACGTTGTGACTCATCGTTGGCACAAAACTCTGAGATCTACTTTGCCATACACCCAAATGGGGGTCTGCGTGTGCCCTATCCTGGAAAGAAGTTTCATAGAGTTGGGGGTTGGGAATGTCAGAGCAAGGGAGGGCCACCCCGAGGGACGCGGGGGGCGGAGGAGTTCTCCAAAGCAGAGACGCAAACAATGTACCGGAGCCCCGAATAGCGAAGAACGGCTCACGAGTGGTGCGAATGCAAAGCCTCGTGGCACTTCAGCCCGGGCCCAATACTTGTGGGTATTCCAGATGCAAATGCATTGCCAGTGTGGGAGTGCCACCGTCAGATGCCAACAAACGGGCTCTTGGCGCAAACCAATGGCAGCTTGCCCTGATGCAGCTTGTCTTGGTTTTGCAGACCAGACCACAGACCATTCTCATGACAGTATGGCCTGACCCCGCCCCTCTTGTCATGGGAATGTGCATGTGAAGCCGCCCAGCGCCTGCAGGGCTACGGATGCCACAGGGATGCGGTAGCCAACGAGCCTTTATGGACCCCCCCCCCCTCCAGTGGTCTCTTTTCATAAAGGCTGCTTTGCGGTTTGCTTGGGTTTTATGTGTGCATGTGTAGGATTTGGAGCTGGCCATGCCTGGGTTCACCCGTGGGACGCAGACCGTGGCAACCATTGCCTCATTCCACTTGGAGCTGACAGTCATGCCATCCAAACAGCGCCCTCGCAAACTGGCCATCAACGGGTCTGATGGGGTGCAATACAAATACCTACTGAAGGGGCATGAGGTATTCGATGTTCCCTCTTCTGTTTGTGCGACTCTGGTGCTTGCTTCTGTCATTGCTTGTCTTTCTCCGTCATGCTGTATCCCCGCCCTCCCCCCCCCCCCCCGCCACAGTCCGCAGGCAACGAAGCACAGCCGTGCATGAAATCGGAAATACCAACAACCTCCTCTGTTATGGTTCCCCTCCCTTCCCTTGCGCTAACGCGCCGCGATTTTCGGGAACGATTTCCGAGCGCATTTTTCGGGGCCGATTGCCGGACACAATTTCCGGGCGCGATCTCCGGAAACAATTTCCGAGTGCGATTTCTGGGAACCAATTCTCAGCGCGATTTCCGGACAGGATTTCCGGCGTGATTTCCGGGAACGATTTCCGGGCGCGATTTCCGGATGCGATTTCCGGGAACCATTTCCGAGTGCGATTTCCGTGCGCGATTTTCGGTCACCATTTCCAGGCGCCATTCTCAGGCTGTCTAACGGCTGTTTTTTTGACCGTCATTTTCGTGGTCACGGATGTGAAATGACATATTGTGAGCAGGTTGTGGTGGGAAAGATGGGCGGCTCAAGTCCTCAGCTCATAAATCCGAAGAATAATTGTAAACGGATTTAGCCAGTGCAGGTGTCCCTTCGTATTCGTATTCGTTTTTGGTTCCATGCACATTTCAAAATGGGCTGGAAACAAGGGGCACGAGTGGCAGTGGTGTCTAGTGTAAGTTGTGTTAGTTTTTTTTCCTTTTGCTGCAAGTCTCGTACACCTTTTTTTTCTTATGTAAGGGGAAAAAAGTGAAAATGATGTAAGTCGCGCATTATGTGCGCCCCTTACAGCAAATGAAGATGACCGCTAAACTGAGGTATTGCAACTGCCGAATACCATTCCCCATCTACCCAACATGCTAATGACCAAGTGTTGTGCATCAGGCTTGGCAAAGGCCTGAGCAGAGGGCTTGGCAGCGGACTGGGCAATATTGGGGTGCAAGAAGTACCCAACCATTACTACTGCCATTGATTGCGTTGGGGCTCCCTTTGCACCTGATTGTGATGCAATCTCATGCCCTGCTCAGCCAAAGTCTGTCTGGCCGCTGAAACGGTGACATAGGACGCCCATGCGGTGCCCTCAACGTCTTCTTCAACCAACTCTCAGGCATGGGAACATAGGAAAAACTGACTGAACCGAGTGATGCAAAGACTTGCAGAACCAGGACAACACGCTGGTTGTTCAGCACAATGATTCATGGGGGAAATGACATCATCAAGAAAATCCAAAAAATGAAAGAACCCCCCCCCCCCCCCGCCCCCCAAAGTGTGTGGGTGCTGCGTCTTGCCACAAAACACCAAAAAACAAACACCCAAACATGTCCGAGGGGGAGGGGCAACAATGGTAAGGAGAAAAACAAAATATACAAAGAAAAGCTTTTGTTTTGCCTATGAATCCCGAAGCGGACACCAGTGAGCACAAGGTTGAAACCGCAGAAAGTTTTGCACAAAGTATTGGTTAGCCAAACACCAGAACTCCTGTTCAAAGACGCAGCTCATAAATTTCATCCAAAAGTGTCCATGTTCAAACAAACTTCTGCCACTTAGCCTCCCAGTCCCGCTGCATGGGCATGGGCAGTGCCCCCAAGGACACCTGCACCTGATGCCGCAACTCCGTCATCCCCCCCCCCCCCCCAGCTTGTCGCCCTTGGCCCCTGCAATGGCCCCTCCCCTTTGATATACTCTGTGACCTCAAGGGGCCACGGGTCATATTGGTCCTTGACTGTATCAACCATGGAGACAGTGTCCATTGTTTGTGCATCCGCAGGATTTGCGTTTGGACGAGCGAGTCATGCAGTTGTTTGGGCTAGTCAATGCATTGCTGCAGTCCGATCCCGTGAGCACGAAAATGAACCTCAGCATCACTCGATACGCCGTCATCCCCCTCAGTGCCAACGCAGGCATCATCGGATGGGTGGAGAATTGTGACACTTTCCATCAATTGGTATGCGCTGTCTTCAGGGGCGCCTTAGATGCATTTCCGTTGGTTATGGGATGGCGTAGTGGACACCAGACTTTTTGTCCGTTAAAGAAAACCCGCCCAACTGCTGTTGATAAGCTCACAACCGGAGCCCCTCAGCCCAGAACTGCCATCGGTTGGCCCACAGTCGCTGTCGGTAAGCCCAAAAGATTGCTGCCACCTTTGCCTCAACTGCCGACAGGTGGCTCAGCACGCTCCTTACCTTCCAAATGAGCTACGATACGAGACCACCATGTTCTCTGTTTGTGTCGAAAAATTGAGCTGACTACTGGACACCCCCCCCCCCTTCTCCATCTTTTTGAATTGAAAAACATCCAACTTATCAGCACGAAATTTTTCTACAGATGGCCTGGAATCCCCCATAAGGAAGCTTCATTACGACACTGGGAGACACTGGGGTGCGGCAAATTCTGTGGCGCAAAATTTCCTGCGAAGTTTTTTTCGCAATTGATTCAGCTCCTAAAGGATCCCGCGCCGTCATGCCCTTGGGAATGGGGGAGGAGACAGGCACACGGATAGGCATTTGGGTCAGCATAGGGAGATGCAGATTTGGGACGTCCGGCAAAGAATGGTGATCAAAATAGTGGCATTAGCCAAGGAGAACGCATCGGTGAAGGGTCAATGCCATTTCTTCGAACATCTCCCTCTTGCAGTAGGCACGTTTTAGCCACTCAGTGAGCCTTTACCCTCAGTTCATGAGGTTGAAGCTGCAAGAAGTGAGGCTGATCTGAACGGGCAATCTGAGGTGCATCTGATACGACTTTCGTGGGTGGGGCTCTCACGCAAGGCGTAGTGCTGAGCTGGATCATGAGCCACGTAGTCCGACTTTGAGCTACAGTAAATGGCATGCACCACACCATTGGCCTCATCGAGACCATATTTGCCTCGTGCGTAAATTCTGCTTTTGGTGCCTTGGGGCCTGGGCGAAAATTCAAAATTGGCCGACAACGCCGGCGCGATCGGGGGGCTTCTGCCTGGGTCGAAAGTTCCGCCCCCCCCCCCCCCCACGCGCCCACCCACATGCGTTGCCAGGGACGCTGGATGTAAGCAGGAGTACGCGCCTCCTCCTCCTGTAGGAATAAAGGGGAAGAACGGGGCTGGCGGGACGGGTGCAGCAGCTTGCACAAGGGCTTGCAGATTGGCCAAGTGCATCTTGGTGGCAATGATTATGCCAGTCGCCTGCGCACGACAGGGATACTCTGTCGAAGCTTTGCTGTTTTGGAGCCTGACGCCCTATCTGCGCTTGGGATTTTTTTTGCTGTTGCAGTCCCTCCTGCATGTATACTCTCTTTTCAATCCAGCTGTACCATCCAGTCTCCAGACCCACCACTAACCACGGAAATCGGTAACATTCATAGAACAGGGGATGGGCAGTCGCTGGGCGAAGTGAACGTCAGAGTGACAAATCCGATGTAGCCCTTTGCGTGGCTACCATCCAAGAGTTGTGGAATTGAACAGCTCTCATATCACTGTTGAGGTCAATTACTCTGCATGTTGAGGCGTGCGTGTGCAACCAAGAATCTGTGCTCCGTACCGACATGACCTCCATGTGGTTCAGGGGTGCTGGTCAAACAGGGCGTGGGACTGGCGCTGGGACTGCGACTGGGGCTTGAAGTACCCCTCCCCTTCGATCAACGCATAGGAAATGTCCCGAGCGATAAAAAGGAACAGATTTCAGGCTGTTTCTTCGCATGTGACCAACACACAAACCACACACGCACCTCTCCCTGTTTTCTGCCTTCTTTGTCACCAATACTCTACGGGCAGTGTTGCTTTTCGCAACGACACAATGGACCCATGCGATCGCAGGTGAAGGATTTCAGGGAGAAGAAGAAAATCTACATCAACGTTGAGCACCGGCACATCAACAGCATGACGGTGCAAAACGACGCGGAGAACTTGCCGCTCATTAAAAAGGTCGAATTGTTCGAGAATGCAATGAACAACACCACAGGCCAAGATTTGTATAAGGTTTGTGCCCTCGGCGCTGCAGATCATTCCAGCCTTCCGGACACCCTATGACGTGAAGCATGTGGGAAGGGTGTGCGGTAGTATGGTCAGCAGAGAGTCCAGACCCTTCAAACCCACGGGCCACGCCTTGTGTCCGCTACTCATGGTGGGTTGGCAGTAGCAATATGCCCCCAATCCATCCGCATCCAATTGCCATTGGATTCGGAGTTGTTTGGCTGCTTGACGTGGTTTGTCATGTGCTTTGAATCCTACAGTCTGGTCCAAAGATGGGCCTGAGAATCGTTGGCACCCAAAAACTGTCTTTTCAACCCAAGCTTCTGCACCACGAGCACCGCTTTCTCTTCCGGTACCTGAATTAGGCGACTGTCACCTATTTGCTGTCAGCCAACACTGGTCCCGAACAGCTCATAACAATGCGTGTAAATCTATTATGTTGGTAGACTAAGAATTTTGGGGAATTCAGAGGATTGGAGAGTTTGGGAAGTTTGGGTATGTAGAGCCTGGGGAATGAAGTCTTTTTTCCCATCAACCCTGTCAGCCTCCCTGTGTCTGCCTGTGCCTGCTGTTGTGGAAGAGGAGTGGGGCCATTTTTGGATTGACATGTAACTGTGCACAGCATCCACGCCAGTCGAACTCAATGGTTACTCTGTGCAGTATGCCACATGAGTTGGACTTTACAGTTTGGGCCGGATTTGAACTTTGCCTTTGGTGTCACGCACAAACACCTGCACAGGGCCTCCGGTGGTGGCCACTTTGAGGCATCATTGCCCACCAGCCATGACGTTGCCCCTCGCTTATTTTTTGGTTTTTAGTTTGCTGACGAGGGGCTTTTAGTGGGGGCAAAGACTTCGGACCACAGGGGGGTTTCATGTTGCCCCAGAGCATTCATGCAGCCGAGGTGTGTTCAATATGGACACTGATTCCCAGAAGACTGCCCTTCCTGTACCCTTGCAGACTGTCCTCCTCAAGACGCCATTCCCTTGCCTGCATAGCCTGTACTTATGTGGCCAGGTGCTGTGGTTGCAAAGCCCCAACTCAGAGGTGTGGCTCAATCGGCGCACCCTGTACGCCCGCTCACTGGCAGCCATGTCCATCGTCGGATATATTCTGGGGCTGGGCGACCGGCATCCAAACAACTTGATGCTTCAGAGGCTGACCGGAAAAGTGGTCCATATCGATTTCGGCGACTGTTTCGAAGTATGCCGTTGCATGTTGCGCAAGTTTGTGGAGGGCCGACCCACAAAGTCTGATTGAGGGTGCTCACAGACTCACGTACTGTTACACAAGCCACAGCAGCATCACACAGAAGCCTGGGGCTCTGCACAAGTGTAAAACTGACGGTTGTGGCGGCTCCCTCTTCAAATTGAGAGGTCAGGGGGCTGCAGGGGTAGGTTGGCTAACCCGCTCTTCTGAGTCCCAGCCGCATTTGGCATTATGGAGCCTTGGACCTTCGTAGGCGTGCCCTCCTCCTGATTGCGTAAGAGCGTCCTGGACCTGAATGGACTAGTGCCCTCCTCCAAATGATGCTTCAGCCTAGATCCATCGCACCTGCACACATATGGAGCGGTTCCGGGATGGGAGTAGGGAGGTGGTAGGCCCTCCCTGGGTGGTGAGTAGGGAGTATGTCGGCTTCTCTGGGGCGCTGAGTAGGGAGGTGGTGGGATCTCTGGGGTGGTGAGTCGGGGGTGGTAGGCTTTTCCTGGGGTGGGGAAGGGGGGATGTGGTCGGCTCTCCCTGGGCTGGTGCTTTTGAGGTCACAGATGACCAGTGGTCTTGCGCCGCATGGACCGAATAAGGTAGCATCTGTCCCACTGCTGTAAAGCACAGCAGTCTACCTCACTTTGTGCCATTGCTGTGATTGCTCCCTCTCTCCCACGCAACGCCGTTGTGAGAAGACACCGAACACATGCGATGGCTCGCTGCCTACAGAGGGAGAAACCGGCAGCCCCTTGTTGCGTGTTTAGGTCGCCATGCATCGCGATAAGTTTCCGGAGAAGATTCCATTCCGGCTCACAAGGATGTTGATCAACGCAATGGAGGTACTCACAGTGCCCGGACTGTGTGACTGTAGTGCATCTCCAGCTTCTCTCGCCCGCCACACGTCCAGTGCCGTGTGCACAGCACCCATCAGCACATGAGTACTTGTTCACCTGAAAAGTGGAAGAGCGTCTCGAAGATGGACGAAATGGGGGGGTGCTTAAGTGGCCAAGTAAGCCCCAATATATTGGGGACTGCAAAGCAGAGGACTAAAGTGGCTATGCACCGAAGTGGCAATGCAAGCCCTACTATTTTGGGGACTCTGAAGCAGAGGGTCAGGTGGCTGTGTAAACCCTGGCTGTGGGTGGAATACACTTCTGTTTTACAGAACCCAGGTACACCTTTCTTTTTTGCTGGAACCTGAGTACACAAGCGTGAGGTGACATAACTTTCATCTTGTTCACTCAGAGTACAGCAAAAGAACAGATACACAGGCTACGCCACACATCTTCGTCAGTATTTGCGTACAAAAAAGGAGGCGGTGGCCAACCACTCACAACACATGAGAGGCAGGGCTGTGCTATGCAGGCACACGATGCCCCAGCAGGGGTTATGTAGCCACTTCAGTCCAATGCCACCCATGCAGAAGATACCCGTCAACAAGTATTAATCTTATTCTGCAAAGTCATACAACGTCCGAGAGCGGTATCGTGAGGATGCACAGGGTTGGTTGCAACGTGACCAAAGTTTATTGAGGACTTGAAGTGCTGGTGTAAGCAGCATCTTTAAGAGGATTGCGAGCGGAACAGGGAGCAAAGAGCAGTGGGTTTTCCACTTCAGTTGGGGGCTACGGGAGCCCCTGAAAACTGGGGGCGGGGAGGGGTTTGGAAAAGGGCTTCAATGATAGGGGAAGGTGCCGGAAGGAAAATGTGGTCAATGGTGGCCTTCCACAAAAGAATGAGCGCATGTCCATCACATCTTGCTAAAATGATAGAGGGTGTGATTCTTCCCAGTATATGTGCACATTAACGTGCCATTGACCCATTACCCAAACCCTAACAAGGTTGAGTATGGAGCTAGTGGGACGCTTGGGGATCATACAGGGTTATCCTTATCTGCCAAATACTGCATAAGATTGCATTATATAGTCGAACTCCTGACCTGGGTTAGCTACCTCCTTTTAACTCTTTACGACAAAGCAATTTCAACGTACAAACCAAACCAGACTACCGACATGCCTTTATGGCCTAGACCACCTCAGCGAGGAGCTTGTTGCATTTGGTGAACAGTTGTTGTCTGGCCTTTGTTATTAGGCTTCAATCGCCTTGAGCCAGATTGGGCTTCTGCTACATTGTTTGTCGCCATGGGTTGTGACATGTGGAATGCAGCCAAGTGTAATGCAATTTTAATGCGATTTCATCTCAAATCCTTACCATCTGTCGATCATCAGACCTACATGTGCCCTACCTTGTGCAGCCATTGTCACCTCCTCATCACAGGTTTCTGGGATCGAGGGGAATTACCGTTACACGTGCGAAAATGTGATGCGGGTCCTTCGGGAGAACAAAGATTCGGTGATGGCAATGCTCGAGGTGTGGGCTCCGGACGTTTCTTCTGTACCCCGGCGTCCCCGGGCACGTGGATACGGTCTCCCCCAACTCTGTCCGTTCGCCCGGCCCCGACAGTGCGACAGAGAGTTGGGGCCTATGGGGCAGAAGCTGCACAACGGTGGTAGTGGTGAATGAACTCCATCCCAACAGCCGCTTCAACCACAGCGCACTACCCCACAAACACAACGAGTCGCAGTACTGCCTTTGCACACAAAAGAGTTGCATAGCGAATCTGGGTATGGTTCAAAGGCATGTGCAAGCACTGCTATCCCGGGGGAGGCGGGAGCTCCGGCCTTGGTCTGCTTTACCTCGTGTACTCCTGCGACTGGCGAGTTGTGCAAGTACCCTACAAATGGATTGTATGCCCCGAAATCCCACTATCCATCGATGCGCCCCCACTACGGAAGGTGCAGCTTCATGGTGGCCTCAAAAACGGTCAACCTTCCCCTAGTCCACCTGGAATTGGGAGCAAATCCCGCACACTGGGTGACTGGTTGCGCATACTGCAACCATGCCATTTCCAGTGGTTAACTTCGTTGCCTTTTGCACAGGCGCCGTGTGAACCGCAAAAGGGAATCCTGATTCATTCTGACCTAACCGGGGCACTGACACCTGATTATTTTGTGCAGGCATTTGCACATGATCCTCTGATTTCATGGAGGTTGGTGGGCAAAGACAAGAACAAGGAAGCAGAGAATCAGCAGAAGGTATACCTGCCGCAATGCTTGCTCCACCTTTCAACCCTCTCTTCTACATTTTTTACACGCCACACGCATTACATGGTCATCCCTGCCCCTAAATCCTAGATCCGGGAGACTCCTAACCCCAAGATAGCACATGGACCTTGGTGCAGCACACAGGCCACAATATCATCGGTGTCCCTGCAGTTCTACCTCAGCACACAGACCACACAATGACCCTTGTCCCCACAATTTGAAACATGACACAGACCGCACAATCATTTTTATCCCACGATTCTAGCACACCACACAAAGGAGAAAAATCCTTGTTCCACAATATGTACTTGACTCCTCTCAACCACATCTCCCTCAGCTCCACCCTCTGTTGTCGCCGCCCTCCTTTGTTAGGCCATGATGCCCAATAAAGCTCACCCACAGACCAAGTGTGGCCCAAGTTTTCGCATGTGGAATTTGTCTACACAGGAACTGGCTCTTCACCACACCCTACCACACCACACAGACGACTGAGTCACCAACGGGGTTCTCGAAAAGGGTGCTGGGGCAGGCGCAGCCCTGAGCAGCCATGGAGCTGTGAGTTACGTATCATGAAATACCTAGTACCACGGGGGGGGGGGGGGCGTCTCCTCGGTTCTGGTACGCGACCCCCCCCCATATTTCTGCAACGCGCTGGCCATGAATGGCGCAGAGCGCAGAAGACTGCACTACCAGCAAGTCATACATTGGTGAGCTAGCACCCATGGCCTTGTGTGACATTCACGTTGCTGGTTGTGGTGAGCACCTCTCAGTCTGGGGTCTTCGTGATGACCGCATACCGGGCACAGATCAGGCCGTGCGGGGAAGACGCCATGGGCAGAAGTTGCATTCTATATGTATGGCCAGTAGCTATTGACCCTTGGCAACTAAGTGGGCCCGGAGGGCAGGGAGTGGGGGGGGGGGGGTTGGCACAAGGCCTTAGTGGTTGGCTCTGCTAGCCTGTTGTGTGGCAGCGCCTATTGGTCTCTCGCCCTTGAACGTTTTGCTATGACAAGCAGGCATCCGTACTATTGCGGGCATCCGCACTGCCGCGGGCATCCATCCACCTACCTGGGTGGGAATCCGGTGGTGCCGAAGGCGCCTGAAAATTTTTTTTCATTCCCCTTGCCCATTTTGTCCACTTTGCACCCCAACACTATCCTTGAACCCAACCTTGACTCTAACACCCACCCCAACCCTCAGCCTACTCCTAACCCTACCCCCAAACCTTACCCTTGACCCTGACCCTAGCACTAACCAGGATTGAATATTGGGACCGAGCTGGTGGGGGAAGGAACATCGTCTAGGAGATTTCAACGACAAATGAGGTACTCACTATAAAGTGGATGAGAGCGGCTCAAAAAGCGGCTCAAAATGAGCTATGTTCATCCGTTTGGGCACCACAACTGGACTAGGATCATTTTTGGAAAACCATGGTTTTGACCCGTTTTTGAGCCATTTGTGGTCCCAATTTGGCACATTTTCAAGGCCCTTTCGGCATTGAGAGGGGCCAAAATTGCTCAACATGGGCTCAAAATGGGCTCATTCCACTTGTTTGTGCACTCCAAATAGTCCAAACGTATCTTTGCAAAAACACATTTTTGATCCATTTTTGACCCATTTTTGGTCCCCAAAAAGCCCATTTTCAAGGCATTTTGTGACTTTGGAGGGGCCAAAATGGCTTGCAATGGGCTTAAAATGGGCTCATTTCATTTGTTTAGGCACCCCAAATGGTCTAGGATCATTTTTGGAAAAAACCATTTTTGACCCTTCTTTGACCCATTTTTTGTCCCAAATCAGCCAATTGTGAAGGCATTTTAGGATTTTAGGAGGGCCAAAACGGGCCACCACGAGCTCAAAACGTGCCAAAAACACTTGTTTTGGCATTCCATGTGGTCCAAGATCAGTTTTGAAAAAAGTCTTTTTTTGCACTTGGTGGACCTTGTTGACCTGACCCATTTTGGCACCCACCTCTTCGGGCTACCTCTTGCAGCTTGCTGCAGCCCACTGGGCCCAAGTACGGGGGTCTAGGCACCGGGTAGGGCAATTTTGAGGGGTGGAAACCACCAAAAGTGGGTGGTTGCGTGTGGATTAGGTGCGCTTGGAATCGCGTTTTGAGCCACGTAGCCCAAGATATGGTGTGTTTTTGGTTTGGGGGCTGTCGGCGGCCAATGTGCACGAATTCGAGGGCTTTCGCGAGCCTTTTGGGGGCGGTTTGCGGACATATTGTGGAGTTAGAGGGCCCTAGAGGGCCCTTCGGCACGGGGAAGTCTAGCTGCATGTGTACAGTAGCCACTATTTCCCTTCATTTGGCCGTTTTCAGCAGGTTCTAGGGCGGTTTTGGGCAAAAAAAAAGCTGATTTTGGCCCTAAATCGCAGATTTTGAAATGGAGGTCCGGCAAACCCCAGACCGCCCGGCTCCCGGGGGGGGGGGGCAACATACATACCTCAAAACGATCCCCATGATGCGGTGATCATTTTGCATATACACAACGGGGGGAAAATTTTTTCAAAAAAATTTGCCCATCAACTCAGGCTCCCATCAGCCAAGGTCCGACCCAGGGGTCGGGTCAGGGTCAAAATCCTTTTTTTTTCATCCATTTTTGAATTCTCCACAAAATTCTGAGTATTTTGAGTATAGACACATAGGGTCAAACAAAAAAAGTTCCCCTTGCCGTCTGCCTAAAACAAAATCTCCGGCGCCTTTGGCGCCCACAAAACCCATTGTTTCTCACAACTAACTGACTACAAGACAATGCCACTCGAATGTTTCCTCTTGAACATTACACTAAGGGACCGCATTTTCCATTGCATTTTTTGCCGCATTTTCCGCATTTTTTCTGCATTTTCCCGCATTTTTTGCCAATCCCGGCGACCGCATCCCCCCGCCAACCTGCATGAACGAAATTTGGGGATCTTGTTCAGCCCAATCAACATGGCTGGCATGGCCAAACCAACTGGCTGCAAAGGTTAGGGTTAGGTTTATGGTGATGGTATGGTTAGATGGAGGGCAAGGGGAGGTAAGGGGAGCCTGTGCCCCCCCCCCCCCCATCGCCCCACCTGGACCCCCCCCCCCCCCACATGGACCCCCCCCCAACCAACCCTCCCGACCGTTCCCCCCCCCCCATCGCCCCTCCCTGAACCCCCCCCCCCCCCCCCTGGGGGCCTTCGGCCCACTTCTACTGGGGGGGGGGGGGGTCGCGTACAAAAGCCAGGAGACGTCCCCCCGTGCCTAGCACTTTGAATTGTAAATACGGCTGCATTCCATCAGTGAACCTGGACTCCATCCCTTGGTCAGGCCGCTTTGTTGCTAAATTGCCTCAAGATGGTTGTAAAAAACACCATATCTTCCATGATTTTTACGCTCGATGTCGGCTCGCAAAATCATCGGGAGCACCCTGGTGAGGGTCGAGTAGTGGTCCGCACAACATGGCACCCAGATTGGGACTCCACCGTAGGCCACACACCTTTGGGGTTGGTAAGTCCTCTGGGGGAAGTCCTCTTTGGTGCATGTTAACGGGCTCCCCGGCAGCCAGTCCGCATCTTTGTGTCCTCTTTTCACTTGTGCCTGCCTTTCTGCATCACCGGTGCCCTCCGTTGTGTGTCGATTCCCACCTTTGTCACACAGGAAGCAGAGGCTGCAAACCCAATCGGAGAAATGGTTGCGGCGCACCAGGACGAGCGGGCTGCAAGAGGGGAGGCGGCCAGGTCCATGCACCCTGAGAGACACATGACGAAGAAGGGCGATGTCAATTTGCAGGTGACCCCATTCGCATGCCCTGCCCATCTCGGCTGGGTCTTTCTTTTTCTTGTTTGTAACGGCCTTCCCTGTGTGTGTGGCCAACAGTGGCGGCGGCTGGAGGGGAACCGGCGGCCGCCTGCAGGGCACTGCATCTCTGCTTTGGCACACCGTGTCCGTGGTAGACCCATACCCATCCTACTCCCTCCCCATTTCTCTCCCTCCCTCCCTCCCCTCCCACCCTCTCCTCCCTCCAACAGGGAGAGCGCAGGTCCGGTGTGGCCAGTGGGGGTGAGGGGAGGGGGCTTGCAGGAGAGCACGGGTGAAACGGGATGGGTGGGGCGCTTTTCCAAAACAGTATCGGGCGAGCGCCTAGCAGGAGCCCAGGAATCCGATCAGCCACAGGCTCCGGAGGGGAATGGCCCCCCCGGAGGGATGTTTGGGCAAGGCGCAGCGCGGCCGTGGACCTGGGTGTGCTTATGTCCTGGCGAGGGTGGGGAGCCCAGGGAAGGGACAGGGTCAGTCTGTCGAGGGCAGTGGGCGTGACCGTGGTGTGCACTGGGGGCGCCCCGCGCATTGAGCGGGGCGTGGCCCCCCGGGGGCCCGGAACGCCTGAGGGGAACGTGGGGAGAGGCCCGTCGAGGAGCTGGGGTGTGCATTTCATATGGCATGACTGGCCGATCTGCACAGTTGTTGGGGACGCCATCGTGCCCCCCCCTCCCCCGGTGGTCCTGTGAGCCTTAAGATCGGCACCCAAATCCAAATCCGAATCCCCTGCGTTCCTCCCTCCCTCCCCTCACTGAATTAGGTCCATTTCTTCAAGGGCGAATGTCTGGTGTTTGCCCCCCCCCCCCCCCCCTCCGCACCACCACACGCACTTTAGTATGAGGTCCATGAGCACTAATCTGGACTCGGAAATGGATAAGTCGCACCTCCCATGCCTGTACCGCGTGAGGTGCCATACAACATTGAATTGAGGGAATGCAGCACTGTACCGACCGAGGCACCAGGCCCCGTGCATGGGCACACCCAGCCCTCTGGAGGCACCAAGGCCTCTGTATCGGGGCGTCCAGCCCCCAGAATGGAGGTACCGCACCTGCCTCAGAGAGGTGTCAAGCGCTCCGCATTTGGTTTGCTGTCAGACGGCCCAAAGGAAATTGTATCATGCCAGCAAATGACAGCAACCGTCGAGAAGCCTCCATGAACTGATACCAATCATCCTGGGCCCATGCTGATTGTGCGACAGTTGGCAATTTGTACCACAACTTCCCAATTCAACAGTGATTCCAAAATTTTCCCACCGCACATTTTGCCTGGCCACATTTTTCTACACACCAAAACTTCCCATCCCCCGAGTCCTCATGGGAGCATGACCACATGCGCCATGACAGAGGAGCGCACCAAGCCATTTCAGGGCGTTTCGCTGCAATGGACCCCTGAACATGGAGCGCCCAAGGGGAGTGGGAGTGGGAATGGGAATGGGGTAGTGGGTGTGGGTGTGGGCGTGGGAGTGGGAGTGGGCGGGGGAGTGGGAGTGGGAGTGGGAGTGGGAGTGGGAGTGGGAGTGGGAGTGGGAGTGGGAGTGGGAGTGGGAGTGGGAGTGGGACGGGGGTGGTAGTCCGGAGAATCGATGCTAAGTACGTCGAGCTATTTTGCAATCCTGCTCCCTGCCACCCTGCCAAATTTGGTGTTGGGATCATCCCTTGTTGCCGGGCTTGTGCTTGCACCATATTCCTCCTTCTCATTTCGCAACTGGACATTGTTTTTGGGACAGGCCCAGGAGGTGAACCAGCGTGCGTATTCGGTCATCAAGAGGATTGACGACAAGCTCAGTGGCACCGATTTCCGAAGCACCTCCACTGAACTGTCCACCGATGACAATCCGCTGGGTGTCTCCAAGCAGGTGCCTGCGCTGCTGTGCTGTGAAAGAGGGCTCGCAATGCCTGAGGCCCCCCCGTGTGCAAGTGAAAGTCATGCAGCCTGCTAATGCTGCGGCGTTGTGGACCCTGAAGGGTCGGGTTTGGCCCTGACAGAAGTACCTAAATGGCCGTGTGTGTTTGGGGGGGGGGTCCCCAAATCCCCCCCAGAAGTCTGTCCTCAGGGACAAGTGCAAGCTCCTGGAGCCTTACTTTCCTGGCGTTAACACCCCCTGAGGGTTCGTTGTAACGTGGCCCAAAACTGCAACAAACTCTGGCAGGGGTGGAGTTTGGGGGGCAGGGATGGAGAGGAGATTTATATCATTATTTGGTGCAGGCCAGGGTGTGTGTATGGGGTGGAGGGGTGCTGGAGGCCATGATGACGAACTACAGTAACTACAGTTACGAAATACCCTTCGGAGACCCCAGAAAAGGGCAGTCTGAGAACTAGTGTTGGATCGTGACCTTGGAGCACAGCAAAATATTCCCCATGCTACATTCCTCAAAATGATCAGTTGTAGGGTATAGGTTGGGGGTTGCCCAGCTGCAGTCATTACGCTGAATCCCCCCCCCTTGGGCCCCCTTCCCCAAGTATGGCCATAATGTTGAGGAGGTCCGGACCATACTTGGCTCCGACAGCCTACCATTGTCACCCGGGTGTGCCCTGTGCATTTTGTTTTTAAATACACCACTTTTGCTTGACTCAAGATTTTGGAATGTTATGCACATCCCAAATACGGAACTGAAGTTGTTTTATTGTGGGTACCCAAAGATCACGAATCCTTGCAATTGGCGGTCTTCTTGAGCATGGCCCTGAGAAGGCAGGGGATATGCAGCTATATTGACCTTCCTTGGGAGCCCCAAGACGGCGGGGTTTATGAAGGCCATCTTGTCCGGCTAGATTTGGCAACATGAGGCAAAACCGTTTCTGGGGCGCCATTTTGATTCTGCACAAATGCATTCTGCCCAGCGATAGCTGCTGCTCATGTGATATGTGACCAGGCCAAGGCTGATCCACGAAACAAACGCCTATACTTGGGACCCCCCCCCCCCCTTTCTATATAAATGGTACCTCTCATATGCACCAGCTGTTGATTACTCTTTTTGATTCAGCTGGGGCCGAAGAATACATTTTGTTATTCTGAAGCCTAGATAATGGTGTTTCCCTGCTGTCTTTCATGTCACCATGCTCTTCGATGAATCCATGGAATGTTTGTGCAGTGCGAGTGTGCCAAGGAAAGGAAACAACCGGGAGTTCGTTCAAAAGCATGCCCTGTGGGGCCTGCTGAGGGAACCCCTCAGCAGGCCTCAGCAGTGCTCAGCCTTTGTGGCAGCCCTCCCCCCCCCCCCCAAGGCGGTGAGTCTTTGACCCCCTTCGATGATGAATTACGAATGACAAAATCCAGCAGCCATTGAGGGAACTCCCTTCCATTGACACCAGGAGTGGGTGGGTGGGTGGGTGGGGGCAAATCTTGAGCGGTGGCACGAGCAAAGGTGCAGGCCATGAAATCTGGACCCCCCACCCCCCAGCCCCAAAGGCTCTCTGCAGGGCTTTTGAAACCATGACCAAGTCTACTGCCATAAATATACAATTTGCATGTTGAAGCTAGTGCTGCAGCAAATAGGCGTACACCGTACTATTATCCTCTATATTATGAAGGGTACTGTTGATCAATGTATCTGCGATAAAACACAGGCAGGGCATCACAGTCGTGTGTGGTGCGGCATCACCTATTCGACGTGGGGCGGTGTTGGCATGGAAGAATATGATTATGCAACGTCATGGACTGCTCCAAAGCTGCAAGACACTTCAGTAGTGGTTGGTTGGGTGGATGGGTGGGTGGGTAGGGTTGATGGGTCTGGAACCCATGGGGGGGGGGGGTCCAGGGTCAGGGGGTAGTTGGGAGGTGGCGCCCTCCCTCTTTGGAGTAAACCCTGGAGGCCCATTCATCGACTGTCTGACACTTGTGCCTTGGCTTCCAGGCATGCGCAGGGGGTGTTAACATCGCTTCTGTCCGCGCCCAGTGCTCCTCCAATCGCTTTGTGGCCGCCAAATCTCTTCCCTCAACGGCCAGTAACCATTGTTACATGGTCTTGGACCCCCCCCCCCCCCCTTCGGCCTCCCAACGGACAGTTTTTGGTTGGATGCGATGTGCCTCCTCTGGGTTGATGTGTGCATCCTATGTGTTTCTTGTGTGTCCTTGATATGCCTGCTGAGTGCCCCTGTAACCTGCTGGCGTGCCCCGTGAACGCCTCTAGATGTGCTTCCTGCATGTCCCTTGTGTGCCTGTGATGTGCCCTTTCTGTGCCCAACCATCGTCCTCCTGTGTGCCTTTTGCGAAAATGCAAAACCTCTCACCCAATGCCATGAAAATGTTCAAATTCCATTCGCTTGGAAAGGTGAAAAGGCTATGGTAGCACCCAAAACTAGTTATCAATGGCATGGATAGTAAACCGGGGTCCCAGGGGTGGCAGGCAGATGCATGCTGCCATGGCTCCCTGTACAAGCTACTCTCTCGTCACAAAACATGACAGCAGAAATAAAGAGTGTGATGAAACCAAGAAAACCATCCATGCACTCTTAAGTTGGATCCACAAGTGCACCAAGATAGGTGCTATGTAACACCAATGAAACGATTTGTTCATCAACAATGACCACCTCAAGGTTCGTAGAGGCAAGGGATAGTTTTCTGAAGAAAAAGGATTCCCTAATGGGCATCTTTTGAAAGGTCAGTTTCGGAGAATTTGTATTAGGACTGCAAATGACAATCCCACCCCATATCTCGGATGTACAATCAATCCACATTTGGCCAATGTTGCCCTTTGTGTACAACCCACCCCACATTCCCGGCCACTATTCTTTTTTTGTTTACACTTTGCAGCAATCAATCGAATGCATCATGACATTCCCACCCCACTCCATCCCATCCTCCGCTCCGGTGGGAGCATCCCTGTGCATGGCACTTTGCATTTCCTTGCCCCATGGTACACTGTGTTGCCTTTAGTATCTTTATCCCACTGCAGAACGCTGCATTGCCCCTCAGTCACCTCTCTGAAGTGCAGTGGACTGCATTTTCTGAACAGGTGGAAAAGCTGATCCACCAGGCCACCAGTGTTGAAAATCTGTGCCAATGCTACATCGGGTGGTGCCCGTTCTGGTAGTGGAGCTGCACATTGGCCGTACATCCACCGCAAGCTGGACACGACGCTGTCTCCTGTGTTTGCGCGACAGCCTGCCTCCGGAGACTTCAAGAGTCCTTTCTGCTTGCACCTTAATCCAGTCGAATTTGGTCGAAGGCACCAAATTGTTTACACTAGCCGTGTGTGTGCCTGAAGTGGTTCCCCGCACACAAAGGACAGGGGTTGTGTATGGGTTGTTTGTTTGCACGCGTTGTTGCTCTGTATGTATGTATGCATGCATGTATGTATGTATGCATGTACGTTTGTAGGTATGTATGTATGTATGTATGTATGTATGTACTGCCCCCAAATCCTGGACGGCCGGTATCCCCGGACTTCTGGGTCCTCCGTCAAGCTGTGGACAACCTCAGGCAATCCTGGGACCCATGGCACCGCGTCAGGGTGGCGACCACCTGCTCGGGCGTGGTCGCTGGTAACACCATTAGACGGCATAATGTTGGTTCATTCCTATTCCTATTCCGATGTGTGTGTGTGTGTGTGTGTGTGTATGTATGTATGTATGTATGTACGTACGCACGTATGTACGTATGTATGTCATGTATTTATGTATGTATGCATATATGTATGCATGCATGCATGTATGTATGCATTCGTGTCATATACATGCATACACTATCTATCCATGTACTCTATCTATGGCTATGCAAGGCCAAAATGCAGTTTGTATTTGTACGCACTTATGTAGGCCTGTCCTGTCCAAGAGCTGCCTAGGGCCGCTTTTTGAGTGTTCCGAGGTAGATGTTGATAGTTGAAGAGAGGAGTGCTTGATCCTCCTTCGATTTTGTTCACTAAATGCTGTGCATAGAAAAGTATGCACCCGAGCCCCACTGTCCAAAGTGGAATGGCAGTTTTGCTGGGGTCCTGCTTTTTCTCCTCCGCCAAGGTGCTGAGGACGAAAGAGAGCTCAGTGCGGCAGCCTGGCGACAAGAATGCCACGATGCGGGGGCCTTACTTCGCCCCCTGGCAGTTTGAGATAAGCTAAGTCAACCAAAGTTCCGCGTAGACCTTCGCTTGATTCGGTCACTCACTCTCTCATTACTGCCCCTCAGGCGCAGTGTCGCACTGTTACACATGCGCGTGTAGACAGGCACGCACACACGAACCAGGTTGTCAACCAGCCTCTCTGTAACACGGAGTGCAAGCGGTTACCATTTGGCCACTTCTGCATGAATGCGTGTGATGGCCTGCAGCTCCTGCTGCTGTTGGGGGCAGGGAGTGCTGGGCCTGGTCCGTGGATGCCCCCTGCCACCCCTCTCTGGTCTTTCTGGCGCTAACGCCTGGCGAAGGGCTGCAGATCACTCTCTTCAAGCACAGCCCCCATCAACTGCTTGCCCCCCCCCCCCCCCCTCACGCCCTCCTTGGTTCCCATGCGTTGTCTGCGTCACGCCCATGCAGTTTACACAGTTATGGGTTGCCCTCCTTTGCGCCCACATACCAAATTGTTGCCAGGCCCTGCAGATATGCCCGCATGGACGTTTGGCGTCATCAAAGGGGGTTGGCACTCGTCCACCAGCTACTTTGGCATGTCCTCCAATCTATAACATCTGCCACCACCTTAGCGCACCGTTCCCCAAACAGGGGGCGCCAAAATTGCCTTAACGCTGGAAAAAAAAAGGTAGACTGTCGTTGAGTTTGCGGATGACAAATGCCCTGGTGCTGGAACACCAGACCCCTTGATTCTCAACCTGCAGCCATCCCCAAGTCCACTGTCATGGTCCTGGTGCCTTGTTGCAGTGTGCATGAACAGTTGGCTTACAGTTCGCACATTGTTGCAAGGAACTGCTCAATACAGAATGGCAACCGATGCAGATGCGGGTGAAGCAGTGAAATGTACCCTGCACACCCTGCATACCGCAAAATTCATGGTTTATTTTTTCTGCAACAAACACTTCTTAAGTTGACCTCCAACCTGGAACATCGTTTGCAACACCTGCCAGACCTTGGCAGGGCACGTGGACAACCTGCCGCCAGTATGGCGGCCACACCCGCCCCTACCCGCTGGTGGCCACTTTCCGAACTGCCACTTACCGCCTTTGTAACTGCTCATCGACTGAAACCACTGGGCCTTTTTACCTTCAAGCGGCCTGTCTTCCAGTCCTTCCGGTACAAAATGTGCTGCACGCATTTCCAAGATACGCACTTGTACCTTACCAGCCTGAAATTGCCCATGTGTCAGGTTCGGGGGGTGAGGCTGCGGTGGGGGCTGAGCTACCTTGCCCATATTGGCTTTCAGGAGAGGCCCTGACTGCCTGAAATGGCTCACCAAAAACCGATGGGTACACCTGCTCTAGTTCAACCAGAGCTCCGGGCCCACAAGCAGGCCTGTCCCTGTTTTAAGGACAGCCCCCAAAGACCACCAACCGCCAACCGCCAACTGCCACCAACCGCCAATCGATAACCACCACCAACCGCCAACTGCCAACCGCCACCAACCGCCAACCGCCAACTGCCAACCGCCGTCAACCACCAACCGCCAACCGCTACCAACCGACAACCGTCAACCGTCACTAACCGCCAACCATTGTTCAATACTGTTTCTGTGGTCTTGTGTCTTGCCCATGTCTTGATCATGAAGCAGAGAGCGTCCTCGTGAACGTTCATTTCTGTTGGCGTTACCCCCCCCTTTCTCCCCCCTTAAGGACAGTCCTGCCCACAAGGTCGGCTATTCACTGAATCCAAGAAGCGTCTCAGTAAGACAGACATTGCACTTCTACCCACAGAATCCCCCTTCCCAGTCGTGGTCCTGTGGTCCATGACCACGGGGACAGCGCGCCGCGCCCACGTGGTGTCCGAAGCAAGGGGGTGTGGGGAGCACATCGACCCTATCTGCCCACACCCATCCAGTGGGTAGACCCCCCCCCCATCATCATTCGCTTTTTGATGACGCCCCCCTCCCCCCTCCCAGTTGAAAACCTAGATATATGCCCTCGGGGAGGCAAAATGACAGGCGCCAGCCCCAAAGTCATGATGCCAGCAGGTGGGACAGTTTCAAAAAATCGGGACATCATTGTGATGGCATCATGAGAGGGCTCCCCACCTCTTGCAATTTTTGACCAGCCTCCCACCCAATGGGTGGAAAACCCAACAACCCATCCATGTGCGGAGGATTCGGATGCGCAAAGAAAAGGCGAACAAGTACGTACACCCGGAAGTAACAATCGGCATATTCAGCCGTTATCCCCCCCCCCCCCAATTACACACCCCTCCCTCCGCACGTACACACTCCCCCACATCCACACTCTACCCAAAGGCACGCCTCCACAAAATCCAACCCAGTGCATTCGACCCCCCCCTTTCAAATGCTTCAAAGTCCCACTGAGGCTGTGGCAGGGGAGACCCAATCGTGGCGCAAGGACTTGGGATGGGCAACCGGAAACTTGCTCCCGAGGGGTTGGGGGGCACAGCAGAGACCTCGCGAAGGAACGGGGCGGGGTGCCCCACCGGGCGTCCGTGCCATCTGGTGGCCTGTTTGAGGATGACCAGTGGCGTGAAAACGGCCGAAGAAGTCAATTTTTGCACCCTGATACATTCCTCAAAATGGTCAACACGTCATGGGGATGACTTATGACTCGTATTTGTTGGGATAGCCCCCTCCCCCCCCCCCCCCAGCGTGCGCTTGAGCGTGAAACCCCCTGCTGGGCCATGCTGGCGGTTGGGCAAGGGAACTGCATTAGCCTTGCCTACAGAACTTGTGGGGAAGGGACAGGGGAAAATTAGGAGTGGGGAGGGATGGCGAGGAAGCTGGTGGCGTTTTGTTCCAAGACTGTGTAGCCCACGGACACCTTCCCCTGGATGTTGCTATTGTCACACTTTTGACCGCAACGGAGGAAGAAAACTGCTCCCCAAAGGCGGGGGCTCAGACCTGATTCCCGAACCCCCTCGCCCGTCCCTGGCCCATACCAGAGTAGTGCGGGTGGATTACCCGACGAGCCAACTTTCTTTTATTGGAGCATCGAGGCTGGTCTCCTTTCAGCGAGCCAGACCTGCGATCCAATGCTAAGAAATGCGCTTGCTGATTGCACAGCGATCGCCATGAGTGTCCGCACAAGGACAATTGCGTCGTCAGGACCACATTGTGTTCTGCACAACATCATGAATACAAGGTTCAAGTTCCTCCCACCATCACACAGATTTTCTAGCCACTGACCTGGGCCTGGCCCGTAATCGACAAGCTGCTTCCATTTCGATGGACTTGTGATGTTGCCACCCATTGGACTGTCCCCAATATTTCCAGTCATTTCAGAAAGGGCTAACGGGCCTGCCAAGGGATTTTAGGGGAGTGGAAAGCGGGATAGAAATAAACTCAAAGGATGGCAGGGCCGTCCCCGAGGATATCCACTTGACATGGTTTGGGTGTGGTGCAACAATTGCTGGAGGGAGGCGGGGGTTAGCGAGTGACTGAGGCTGTGGCAGCGCACCCGCAGAGACCTTTATATATGTGTTTTGTAGAGATTGGGGGCCGAGATGGGGCTGCCGACCGTACTATGCTTCCACTTGGCCTGACGTTGGATAGGGGGGACGGTGGCTAACCACCTTTGTCTGTGTGCGTGTGTGTGTGTGTGTGTGCGTGCGTGCGTGCGCGCGGGCGTGTGTTTGTATTTGTGCTTCTGTGTGTGTTTGTTTTGGTCCATGTGTTTGTCGTTGCATTTGTCTTTGGCTCTGTCTATTCATGCATGCATGCGTGTGTGTGTGTGTTTGTGTGTTATATTTGCGTTGATGTTTGTGTTTGTCTTTGCGTTCGTGTTTGGTTTGTCTTTGTGCTTGTGTCTGCCTGCTTGTGTATGCACGTGTGTGTGTGGGGGGGTAGGTGTATCCATATGTTTATGCATGCATACACCGTAACCATAACTCTTTACTTACTTGTCTGACCATCAACCACAATACTTTCACGAAGGGGCTGGAGGATGAGGGCAAGATCTACTGTGGGCCATGGTGTCTCCAGGTTGCACGTTCAAGGCTCCCACTCTATCCTTCTTCTTCTTCTTCTTCTTTTTCTACTTCGAAAAATCTGGCCGAAGCATTTTGTCATTTGCCAGATGTTGACCATAATGACCCACACTTCGGCACTTGCCTCGGACGAAACGATAGACTGCAGCGCACCCCCCCCCCCCCCCTCTCCCCCAAGTGGTTTCAGGGAGATCATCATTGTGCAGGCCCACCTTGCAGTCGGGCACCTGGGGGCTTGGGAAGTGCATGGGCCCCTCTCAAACTGCCTATGGCTGCCCTCCCAACCCTCTCAGTTTGCATGGGGGGCAGGCCACCTCTGCGCCAGCATGAACTGACAACCCGCAGTTGGCATGGCTGTGGGCTGTCCGGGCTTCTTGGTGGAGCCAGGGCGCCTCCCCACAGGCGATGGTGCTTGTGGGTGCTATCAAATGCGGCCTGTCCATCAAAGAGGGCATGCTGATGCGGTAGCCCGTGGCATGCGGGTGAGGGGACTGCTCAGGGACAGCATGGCTCTCAGGCGGTCTGGCAGTGCTGCAACAAAATTTGATTGGCACACCATTTTCCCCAATCAAACCCTTTCGTAATGCTGTGGATACCCCTCGGAGAGGCAGGCAGTGGCTGGGCGGGTCCCTGAGAAATGGACACCCCCTCCCCCGTGTGGAGGTAGGCCATGAGTGGGGTAGTGGGTTGTAGCTGCAGAGCTGCAGCACGCACGCTTCATCATGAGGCGGGCCAACTAGCCCATGCACCAGCACGAACGTCCTGCTCTTCGGAAGGCGTGTACCCGGCTGGCATCCCGACTGGGCTCCGGTTGAGCCTCGCGCCTATCTCCGGCGAATCCGTTGGGCCAGAAGACCTATTTGGGGAGGGAAGAATAGCCCAAAGCTCAAAAGCCCCCCACCCCCCCCGGGTCATTACGCAAAGGCTTGGCCCAAAAACTTGAAGTGGCAGGACCATCTTGGCATGCTTCTCAAGGGAAGGAATGCATACTTGGGAGCTTTCTCTCCTGAGTCAGTGTTTACTGGTCCTCACCTTTCCGCAGGACCGGGGTGTGCGTGAGGCCCTCATTGCCCCATCCCTCGGTAACTTCTGAGGAGGCCTTTCCCTGTCCTGCACATACCCCTTGGGGGTGTTTGCACTGGCTGTTCTACAGCCGAGCTTTCCTGCACCCCGTACATCATCACGTGGTGTATCCCTTGGTCTGCCCGGCACTCCCATGCATTACCAGCGCTTGTGTCTGTGCTGGGACCTTCCACTCCTCTGGACCCAGGATCAAGATGTCATCCATGTACTGCACGACTACCACTTCACTAGGGAAGGCCTTGACCAAGTACATGGCCAGCAGCCGCTGGGCTAGGGGGGGCTGGCAATCCAGCCAAATGGGAGGGAGGGAAAGGAGTGTCTGAACACCCGGTGACATCATTCAAGTGGTGAAGTGGTCAATGTGTTGTGCCATGCCTGCAATGGAACTCCACTGGCCCATTATTCCCCGATCATTCCCCCATTATTTCCCATTACTCCCCGGTATTCCCCACTTTCTGGGTGTCAATTTTGTTTTTTCATGTGCCATGCTCTCCACGAATGTGACTGCTGCTGGGCAAATACCCCCTCATGTGTTTCGGACTCAAGGCCTCGCACAACCTACTCCAAAGGCTGGGCAATGGACGTCGCTTTTATTGCTGCTGGGGCTGACCACCGTGGCAAGGGAGCAGACAGGGGCCTTGAGGGCATGGCCACTCACAGCAAGAGCGCGAGGACAGGACGTGAAAAGAGCCTCTAGGATGCATAGCCCCATGCAGCTGAGAACTTTCATAGTACAGTGCTTCATGCTGCAGATCAAAAGCTGGCATGAAGTGCATAATCTGTAGCAGCTCATTAGCGCTCATTGCACTCCACCTCACCAAGCCCCATGGACTTGAGACCCGAAAATGCTTTTTCCGCCCAAAATAAAAAAAAGACCCACAGACCCATGATTTTTGTCCCCCAAAGGGGGCTGTCATTTTCTTGAGGTCCCCCCCCTATCCAATAAAGTGGGTTTCAGGTGCACGGTCCCCATCAACACATCATTCACGGTCCCCATCAACACATCATTGGGGGATATTTTCATTACACAATATACTAATAGGGATCAGACTACCCATTCCATTGCCTTTGTCAAGTCCACCTCGCAAATAATTGCCCCTAGCAACGTAGCACAAAATCACCCCCCCCCCCCTACCAGGAGGGGTGGCGAGCGGTGTCACCCTCTGGGTCCCGCCTTGTCAGAGGTGACCAGGGCGCAGCAGGCTCACTGGGAGCTCTGCTCCCTAGAGTGCTCCTGGGGCAGGGAAGTGCTCAGCACGCCCCAGGACCTTCCTTCTACTGGGACGCTCCCAGCCGGTCTGGCACTCTGTGCAACGCTACCTGTGACCCTCTGGGTCAGTCAAGGAGCACCTCAGACCACACGCCCCGTGCACCCCTCTGGGGTTCAGTCGTGGGCTGGAGGAAGCTGCTGGTCACCCAACCCACAGACTCCCTCAGCAGCCTCGTGGTAGGGCACCCATGCCCCGCTGCTGGGGCCCGGTGCACCGGGCACACACAACCCCCCACACGCGCCAACCACGGCCCGCTGGAGAATGACACAGGTGTGCCCCTGCCATGAAAGTCCCCCCCCAGGACCCCAGCGCGCGCGGACACACAGGCACGGCGGCATCTCCCTCCCACCAGCGCCTTGGTGGGGTTCGGGGGTCGTCAGCAGTCTGGAGGGCTGTGAGACCAGACAGCCGGGGTAGGGCCCAGTCGAGCCGGTGAGGGAAGGACACACTGGCCGTGGGAGCCTGCCACCGGTGCAAGCCAGGACCCAACCCAACCCAACCCAACCCCCCCCCCTGCTCCACCTCTATCCCATTCCAAGCCACCTAATCACAAAGATAGCACGAGCTATGGAAAAGCTAAGGGGATGTTTTGCATGCAGTGCCAAGTTTTTGGGCTCCTAAAAAAATGGGCCCTATTTTCAGGCTTTTTTCAACATTGCATGAAACTACCAGAGAAATGGGGTTTTTAGGGGCCCCAAGATGCTGTTTGGTGCAGTGTTTTAGGTTTCTCCCCTATGATGACACCTCACTATATGTGGCCGCGTCAATTGTCTTCGCTTTTGAGACCTGAGATGGACGGGTTGTGTACTCCCCTCTCTCCACTTTGGAGACCTAGCAATGTGCCGTGGCAAATGCACAAAGGTCGTGTGGAACCGCATCACTATTCAAAGGCAAAGGCCACTGGATACCTTACAGGAATGGCTGTGTTTCTCATGTCAAGCACCTACATCTGTCAAGCACCTACATCTGTCAAGCACCTACATTTGGGTGCTGTTTGCACTTTTTTGTTTGTTTGCTGAAAGCAGCCTTGTTGATTGCACTTTGGACACCACTTGTAGTGTCATAGGGGGCGCACCGTGCGCTGTGCGAAAAGCCGGCTGTTTTTCACCACCGGTAGCCACGGGTCCCAGGGTCCTGAATTCTGCACCCTACAGCCCCTGCCTGTACACCAGGGATTTTTTGTTTTAATCTGATGCTTGCCACGGGTCCCAGGGTCCTGAATTCTGCACCCCCAATGCTGTTTTGAATGGATCATGCACGCTTCTGTAGGTGGGTGGTTTTCCAGGGGGGTTCCTGGGATAAACAACGTAATAATTGGCGCTGTGCCCGCGCTGTGCCCGCGCTGTGCCCACACTGTGCGAAAACGCCCCCATAGTACCTCATATGTCACAAATCTCCTCGGCATGGAATATTTTTGGACCTTGACAAATCTTGAGAACTTGTTTGAGAGTTGGTTGTAAATCGCAAGGTGCAATTCTAAGCGAGGGCCATAAAGTCGCATGGGCCAATGAAAAGTTCTGAGACATTTGGTTTGGCACGCCGCTTGGAAAATTGGGCGTCCGCTGCTTGGAAAAAGTGCTTGCAAATTTTGATGGGCGGGGCCGCTTGGGGGGGCGTACCGTGCGTTGTGCGCGCGCTGTGCACGCGCACAGCGCACAGCGCGCGGTGTGCGAAAAGTTGGCTGTTCTCCACCACCGGGAGTTCGGTAAGTTCAGAAGATTGAAAGGACGTTATTGAATGGCTGCTGCAGTGGACGGGGCTATAGGGGGCAGAATTTAGGTCCCTAGGACCCATGGCAAGCATCAGATGTTTGAATTTTTGAGTTTTGAATTGATTGTGCATGATTCCGCAGGTGGGTGGTTTTCAGGGTTGTTACCTGGATAATCACCGGAATAATTGGCGTTGTGCGCGCGCTGTGCGCGCGCTGTGCGAAAACGCCCCCTGGGAAAAGTGCTTGCGAGATTGCATGCGAGGTTGCCGGGTGGGCTGGGCTTGGATTGGTGCTTGGAAATTGCCTAGGATGGATGCATGGGAAAAGTGTGCTTGGTGTTCCTACCAAGAAGTGCTCGGGAAAAGTAGTTCCAACAATACCACGGTACACCATCACGTCGAAGCTGTTGTCTCCATGGACCAACTAAAAAAGTCGGTTGTGAATACCAGAGTAGAGATGTACCCCCTGCCCCTGTTGTAATCCGCCCCCTAATTTCACGCCGGTCTCCCCCAATGGGGGGGGGGGGGTCACCAAGTAATGGTCCCCCCCAACCCGAGTCCCAGTGTGACCTAAAGAAAAATTTTCTTCGGCGCCTAGTGTTTCCAATGCTTTTTTGGCCAAGTGACGCCCCCCCCCCCCCATGGGAGGGGGGGGGATTGCAAGGGGTAGGGTATTACAAGCGGGGCGGTGGGGGGGGGGGGGGGGGCAATACCCCTGACCAAATATACATTTTATGGAAAGCATATTTGTTACATGTGTCGGTGCAAGTTTATTGCTTTTGGGTACAACTGCACCAATCAATGTGGAAATTATGTGTGGGGATGGGGTTGATGTCAACCATTGATTTGATCTGCTTCTTCACAAGAAATGGTCAGAAATGGTCAACGGATGGAGGAAAATGTGGCGGAAATTGTCAATCTTAGGCGGCCGAAACAGGTACGCTTTTGTACCGCTCTTTTTAAAAAAAAAACACCGAGAAATGATGTGGGCTTTTTCAGTGAATTACCGTGTTTTTTTGACCCTAATTTTTCATGCCTGTTTTTTCAGTTAAAAAAGGTACCTTTTTCCTGTCGTTGCAACAAACGAGGCTCCTTTGTACTGGTGCGTACGATGGTATCTCAATAACGAAGGACAACCCACTGTGTGTCGCACCTCGTGTCGGTTATTACGCCCTTTTTTCTGCAACAAATTGCGAGGCCTCGCAATGCAAGGATTCGATTTCATTTGTTTTACCAGAAGCGAATACACGGAAAATTCGCATACGGGTAATTACGACAAATAACATTCATTTTCGAATGCGAGGCCTCGCATTCCATTTCGAAATATGCGCAAAAGGTATAGTTTCAGGAATCGAAATGCGAGGCCTCGCAATAATGGAACAGAAAACAATAAAATGGACAGATCCACCAACTACACAGCATGTGCATTCCCTTGATGCGGCGCTGCTGCATGGGCGCCCATACAGGTCCCGCCGGCATCTCCAGTTTTCATACTGTGGTCACCACTGGCTTCACTGCCCAACAGCTATGGTGGGCGGTTTGCAACTGGGTACCGCAGATGTGATCAACAAGAGAAATGTGGGACCAGTTGACCGTTACCAGCAACCGAAAATGCGCACGCGCGGCGGATTTGCGCGCAAAGATCGCTATGCGCGTGTCGCGTGTGCAGCAATTTGCTGGCACGAAATTTTATTTAACTGTAGCGTTAAAGGAGTCTGTTTTTTGTGGAATTGTATAATAAAATGCACATTTTTGATTCTTTTTTGATTTTGCGCGCTTGCTGCGACTGAACCGGAAAACACGGCACTCACTACGGAGGTTGAAAAGCAGACCAGAGAGCCGAGCCGCCAACCACTTCAAGGAGGAGTTCTTCAACTTATACAAAATTTTGCGCTTGCGATGCATACCCCAGCACCAGGACGAGGACGCCCCGGGTTTTGCCTCTATCGGTTGGCACAACAGGCGCCGGTTGCGCAGAACAGGACTGCTGCGGCTGCGCGAGGAAACCATGAAGGAACGGTCCGCGGGAAAGATGCTTGAGACACGGCGATGGACGGAGAACCGGCAGGTTTGCATCTGGATCGACAATTGTTACATTAAGCAGTATGGAACGCATCCAACGATCCAGGATCAGTCGCAAAATTGCACAGCCCTTTGCGTCGTTGAGATTCCGTGCAGGTTGCCGTATTTCAGAGGACACCCAACCATAGATGTGCTCATCGGTAGCATCGGCAGTGTGGCTGCAGCGCTTGTCAGAACGAAACGGAGCTTTCATGGGATCGTGACAGACCTGGGCCTGCTTGCGGACAGACCTCCAGCAATACCGGGCATCAGGGCGCCGCTTGACATCGTGCGAGATCCACTACCAAATCCTGGTTGGAAGCCGCTGCTGCTGAGTACGCATCAGGTATCCTCGTACAAGGGCCTGGTTGAGGTGTTGGACTACATTGCATCGCTGTCAAACCACACGCACCCCATTGTGCCCATCCTCGTTGATGAGAACATACCCAAAAGATGCCTCAAGTTGCTGTACTCCGACAGAACGCAGCGGTGGAACTGGCACGAAAAACTGAAAAGGACTCCGGTCTTGTATGGCTGCTGGCATCCCTACAAATACCTTGTGACCAACGTATGGCGCCGCTTCCATTCGCTGTTTGTGTACTTCCGCTTTGGCCGCTTAGGAGTGGGAAAAACAGTAGGGTCGTACCCAAAGCTCAGAGTCATGGAGAGAACTATTGCCGGCATCCTCAAGTGTGCGCCGCATTTCCTGCGGCAGTTGCGCAGGAAAGCGAACAGGTTATGGGCTGTTGCCGATCACGGTGGGACGGCGATCGATCGACTGAAGAGTGAAGTATGTAAAGCAATGTTGAACCTTCTGCAGAACTGGTGTCCGCTTGTCCTCTACTGTGGATTTCTCGTGAGACAATGCAACTGGTCTGGACGGCACCCTGGAACCGCCATCGACGCCCAAAATGTTTTGCGACTTGTGTTCGTGCTTTTGATTGAGCTCGGGAGGGCTGCAGCTGAGCCTGTTGTGTATGTGAGGACCATCGGTGTTGCGTTGCTGCATTGGCAGACCTTCAACAGCGGCCTGCCAGGATTGTGCTATGGTGAGGAGTTTGGCGAAGTCATGCTCAGTCGACTGGGGTCCATGAAGGATCGACACACTTGGGCTGTCACACCCAGCGACGTCGAAGATTTGTTTGTCCAGTTCTGCCCTGCGAGAATTAACAGACGCCTGCTGGTTAGTGGTTTGTCCTCCGACATCGAAACCGAGATCCGACAGCGCTTGCACTCGTATGTTATTGACGACCGCCTGAGAATTCGGTACTGTCCTTGGAAGTCGGGTACGTCGACCATGGAGAGACACTGGGAGGCTGATCCAGATTTTCCGTCCGACCCTTACAGCGAGCCGGACGTGGACACATACAGAACTCTGTTAACCGATGTTTTGCGTACATTCCTGAGGCAGCCCCGGAATTTCTCACCTTCCGTAATACGATTGATGGACAACAAGGTTCCTCTGCGGTCTGATGCGCAGCGCACGAACATTCTGGACACAATCTGGGCCTTTACCGATGCATAACATCGGGTTTAGGTTGATTCCCAACTCTGTTGTTGTTGTTGCGCGCACACCGGTGCTTTTGCTCACTACTGCGTGTTCGGAATGCGAGCCCTCGCAATCGTCTTTTCAAAAAGTGCGTTTTTGACTATATGTTGTTACCTTAATGCGAGGCCTCGCAATACGAAGTAGGTAATTGAAGGCAAATACCTATAATGTCGATTGCGAGCCCTCGCAATCAAAAAATAAATATGTACATTTCTCTCCCTTTTTACAGGCCTATTTCAACATGGCAGAGAGTTTGACGCCAACAAAAGCGGGTAGAGCATCACCAGACACGTCACAAGTACCATCCACGCAGGAAACGGTGCCAGAGGAGTTCTTGAGGTTCTACAAGAAGCCTTTGCAGGTGGAGGTTGACGTTGGGAGCCTTTCCATCGACAAGAAGAAGAAGTACGGCCAGATCCGGAAGTATCAACAGACGCGAGTGGACGAGGTTATGAGAAGTCTTACGGCAAACCCCCCAGAGGAGCCCCTGACCGTGATTGCATGGCAATCACCAGGTACGTAACGCGGTCGCACCGCTGCTGTTTCATGTTCATCCTCTGAAGCCCATGTTTTCATCTCCAGCCGACGATTGGATCGTCATTGCAAAGCAGCACTGCGTCTGTGCGCTGAAAGCACTCCGAGACCAACGTCTTGAGAAGGGCCTCGACCCACCGCAGTGGATGCAAGTGGTGAAGGTCAACCTGTTGAAAACGGAAACCAGTTGGGCTACACGAGTAGCAATCGCCGGTCGGAAGCAGGCCATCGATCTAGACATCTCCGCCGTGCCACCGTCGGAAGCAGCTGACAACTTCCTTATGCATTTGCGAGATTCGCCGGCTGGGCCTGACGAGACTGCAAGGGAACACATTCACCGCACCATCCCGAAAGCCGCGAGCGGAAGTGCCTGGGTTCCACCACAAGTTTCCGACGATGAACTCCAAGTATGTTCCATTGTCGAATGCGAGGCCTCGCAATCCGAATATGGCTACTCATCCTCCTCATGTACAGAGTTATTCAGTCAAGGCGTTTGGACCGTTCTTCACTTGGGTGTACCATGCGGAGGACGCAGCGGTGACGTCGCTGGATAATTTCGAGAAGATGGACATGCCGGTGACGATGAACCAGCTGAAGTTCTTGCAGGGTCTGTACGAGCCATCGCTCCTACAACGGGTCGCCGCCGACATGTCGAGACCGAAAACGAACATCAAGGAAATCCAGGACCGGGCCTCTGCCTACCAGAAGCAGCAGTGGATCAATTGGCATTGGGGAGCCGCGCCGAACAACGTTATCCATCCGACCCGCAGTATGTTCCCCTCACAAGCAGGTAGGCAAACACGCAAACAAGGTAAACGCAACCTTTCCTATGTTTCCAGAGGCGAGTCCGGCAGAGAAGGTACCGTTGCACGACTGGGATGTCCTTTGGTTTCGGATCCCTTTGGGGGCTTGGCAGTGGAAACCTGAGGCTCCGTCGCCGAAATGGGAAACGCTCAGCAAGGCGCGATTCTGGACGGCAATGGGAAATACTCATCCAAAGCATGGGTCATCAATGGACCTTGGTCGCCTGCGTGCACGACTGGCATCACCCTTGACCGAAGTCAAGTCCACGGAGTCCGGAAAAGTGGACGTGGTGAACATTGAGGTCAGTGGAAAGATGGTCAAAATGCTGTGTGCCCCCTACAAAGATCCGCAAGATCCCCTGAAGTTTTTGGAGGCTCTGGACACCGACATGATCATTCTGAATGCGAATCTGGCGGACGGTGTAGATCCTGTGAGTCCTGTTGTGATGGCCAAGTTGATTGACAACCCTGAAACTGTGCTTGTGATCTACGGCGAGGTGGAGACTGTTTGGGACGCCCTGCAAACAGTTTTGGAGACGCCTGGAATTGCGGAGAACGATTAATGGTATGAAAAAGTGCAAGTGTGTTACTGGCTACCTGGCGCAGGCAAGATAGGAAAAGGCGGAATTCAAGTTAAAGCACTTGTTCTGCTGGCCGGTGTAAAGATCAAGAAAAAGGTATGCACAACGCTTTCGGATTGCGAGGCCTCGCAATGCCTTTGCCATCTTGCTACTCCTCACTACAGATCCCACCATACATCGGTTTGGGTCGCCGCGAACGTGATGAACCAGGGTTCATGCCCCTTGTGCTTTATACGTGGATGGCAACGCTAATGCGGACCAAAGACCGCACGGAGAACGTCATGATCTTCGATCGCGATGTGCACATGGCGGCGAAAGTGGCAGCGTTGGATGATCCTCCGCAAGTTTGTTCTCTGCAATTGACCAAACAGAAGCGGTCGGATTGGGCACGGAGCTACCATCACGAGGTGACGCAGCGCGTGCAGGCGGGAATTGACCAGACCAGGTTGGCGCAGTGCGAGCTCTGGATCTAGTTCGGCATGCCAATGTGGGTTGAGGACGAGCACGTGGGGTATACGCGTCTCGAGGTGTCCGCGGCAGCAGAGGAACCAAGTCAGCATGCCCATGCAGAAGGTGGAGACGAAGACGTGGATGAGCCTGGGGACGATGACGATGAACCGCTGCTGACAGGATCTGATCGGCGATCTCCTCGGAAGTCCACGCAGGTTCGGGCGTTCCAGGCTGGCGAGGCAGATGAGGACGAGCCGAGGGCGAGCCAGGCGCCGAAGCCGAAAAAGCCAAAGACCCACGCGGCAGCTGAGCCGAAGCAGACGACACTGACGCAGCCCGAGGGAGTGAAGAGGACGCTGAGCCTTCCGGATCCGGGAACAGCAGTGGGCTCGGCAGCGCGGAGCAAGATGTTGGCAGCGGGATTGAAGAAGAAGAAGAAGCCTTAAAGGGCGTTGCAGTCCTATTTTGCGTGATATGTTGTCTCGCATTGCGAGGCCTCGCATTCCAGTTTAGGCAATTTGCCATTTCAGCTCTGTTTTCAGAGGCGTAATTTGGAGATGACGATTATACTGACCCTAAGGCAACAGTCAGTATTGCGAGGCCTCGCATTCCGAAAGCCTCACGTCTCGACGCACAGAATGTACTGATACTCTGCATTCTGTTTTTGCTTGTTTCTGAGTGCTCTGAAGCTGTGTGTAATTGCAGTGAATTGCGTTGTTGCATGTCTCGTATTGCGAGGCCTCGCAATACGAATAGGAAAATGGTGTCATTTTGCAGCATTTTGGAAACGAGAGGCGTAAAAAGTGAATTTTTAAGGCAGGAGAAAAAAGCATGCAGAGGAGAACAACAAAAAACAAGGTTTTCTAGTTCGAGAACCCCCAAAATGTGGTGCATTTTAGAGAAAAGTGGGTAAAATGGCAAAAATTGTGAGAGCTTTTTTGGAGGAAAATCACGCATTTTTGTGGGTAATTGGGCCAAAAAACTGAGTAGTCAAATTTTGTGGTAGAAAAAAATAGGTAAATCGGGCAAATTACCCCTACCAAATTTGCAGAGACCCTGGTACAAAAGCGTACCTGCTTCGGCCGCCTAAGTCAATGGAGGTAAAAAAGGGGATCCAATGAAGGAGAACAAGGGCACTACCCTGTTGTGGCAACAAAGGCTTGCGGCTTCCTCCCCCAGCCCCGCTCCCGTTCCAAACTATGCAAATGGATGGAAGAGTGGTTCTGGAGGGTAGTCACCATTCTTGATCTATCGCCAAGCTATGCAAAAGGAGTGATTGCGGAGGGTGACAACCGTTGTCACTTTATGGCCAAGCTATGCAAAAGTCCTAAACTAATACAGTCCGTACACCTTCTGTAGATTAGAAAGGGCCCGCTGGCACATAGGCCATATAAATGCCAACAGACACTTCAATGGCCACACAACAGAAGACCACCTTCACCTTCACCCATGCCAAAAGGCATGCAAACACAAGACGGTGATTGGTACATGATTTGTTCACACCCATGTTCCCAATGGAGCACAAGGCTATTGGTAGACTGAATTACAAATGAAAAACCAATACACATACAAATGACTGGATGCCCAGGCTCAAAAAGAGGTTCCATGGTGAGCTGGTGTAAGAAAGGATACCCAGAATGCCCAAACTTCCCCCAAATCAAGCCGTGTGGGTTCAAGTGGGCAAACACTGACAAAATAGATTTGCATGACCTTATCTGGCTTCCAAGTTCGTCACCAACCCAAATCTTACCCCCCCTGCCCCTTGTCCAAGCAATGCCTATGTCCAAGCAACACTAGGCGTTGGTTGCGTCAATCTCTGGTCATTTACCGTTGCTTGGACGGTGTGTGTATGTGTGTGTGTGTGTGTGTGTGTGTATCTGCACTACTTTTGTACCAAAGTACATTGGGCCCAAATTAATATGGCCCCTATGGCTGCTGTATGCCCCCAGAGTCAGAGTCGCGACGACAGTGTAGCTAGGCCCCTGGAGGGCAATGACGTAACCCTCCACAGACTTGACACTTGACACTTGATCCTTATGCTTGTCAGTGGTACCGGCTGTGCACCAGTGACTATTGTTTCACCAACCGATGGCAGGTTGGCCCTCCTGTGGCTTCCTCCATGCACGCTTCTGTAGGTGGGTGGTTTTCAGGTTGTTCCCGGGATAAACACAGTAATAATTGGCTCTGTGCGAAAACGCCCCCTATGAAATGCAACCCGCTGATTCTTCTTGGCCTTCATTCTTCTACGTGCTCCAGTAGCACCTTGGGATGCGTGTCATGTGCGCTACCACACTGAGCTGTGGGACAATCGTAGCACTGTACTGCTCTGATTCCTGATTCTGAGAGCTCTCTCGAGTACCGTCTGGTAAGAGGGCTATGCCAGCTTACCCAAGTCTGAACCCCCCCAAAAATTATGGCCCCTATGGCCCCTGTAGCTTAGACAAGACCAAAAGCAGGTCACAAACGATATGGCACAGGGCGCCGGCATGACGTATTTCATGGTGCCCAGCTGGCCTTCACGGAACCCTCCATCCGCCCTCTCATTCCAAGGCTGTAGGGCCCGGGGCATTTGCCAATCCCCGTCGATGCTCAGGACGGGTTCATTGCTGGGTTGGAATTCTGTCATGTGATTGCCGCCATCCTGGCGTTTCTGCCACCACAAACTGTACAGAATCCCAGATGCAGCCCGCTCCGCCGCATGCGCACGCCCCACTTGTGGTCTGCCCCGGCGCAACCCGGCACGTATATGACACACACACCACCCTCGCCCCGGCGCCTGCCCCCAATCCTTGGTCCCTGCCAGCGCTGTCTGTGGCAGTTCTGGGGGTTGTGGGGGCGTGCTACTTGCTGACCCTGCCCTCCAGCAGTTCGTCCCTCTGGACGCTGACGACCCCTCGGGTCGCACAGTCCCTCCCCCACGCGAGCGAGTCCCGGTCGCGCCTGCACACCTCCCTCAACAGAGACATCGGTAGTCTGCTGAGCCCCACCGCCCGCAAAAGCCCCGGCATCCCTCGGCCCCGCCCGACCCTCCCAACCGGAGCCCATGACGCAGGGGTCCCCGCCTCCGCCGCTCTCAATGGTCCCCATGGCCATGAGTCGCTTAGCACAGTAACAGGTGCCGTATCCCATGCTGCCGTGCCCGTTGGTGGGCTCCTGGGCATAGGAGTGCTGGTTGCTTACTTCTTTGGCTTGTGGCACAAGTCCCAAAGACAGGCCGATCCTGTGGTGGACCTGCAGCCGCAGCCCCTCGCCATGTGCAGTACCACAAGCACACACAACACAAATGGTGGTGAATCTTTGCCCACGTGGGAATCATTAGCTCCGCTGGTGCCTACCGCACAGGACCCTGGACCTGAGGTGTTGGGGATTGCCCTGGATCAGCCCCCTGCCCAATCTGGTCGCCTGATTTTGTACCGGGACCGCAATGGCTGGTGCCCATACAGTGAGCGTGTGTGGCTGGGGATGATGGAGAAGGGCCTCGAGTTTGATGAGGTGCTCATCAATCTTCAGGGCCGCAAGCCCAAGTGGTACTATGATGAGGTGCGCACCGGAAACACTCCTGCCATTAGGTTTCCGGATGGCACCGTGATGTGGGAGTCTCTGGATCTGCTGAAGGAGTTGGATGTCCGATACCCTGCCCCAGAGTACCCGGCCCTGTTCCCAACGGATCCGGATGAAAGGGCTGAAGCTGAGGCACTCATTCAGGCCTTCTCTTCTACAATGCCCTCAAATTCAAGGCCCTCTTCAAGGGCTGCATTTTTATTCCGGGGATGGGGTGGCGATCTGATTCCCAAAGGTGAGATTGTACAGACATTTGATCGCCTGGAGAAGCTGTTGGCAAAGCATCCTGCAGGCCCCTTTTTCATGGGCGCACAATTTACTGCTGTTGAATGTTGCTGGGCTCCATTTCTGGAGCGGTACACTGTGCAGGTGCCGCTGCTGCACGAGGGCATTGACTTGACTGATGCCTCCCGGTGGCCTCTCCTGAACAAGTGGTTCCAAGGCATGCACGAGCAAGTCTCGACCTACCTTCCTCGAGTGAAGGGGGACAGCCACACATGGTCCTATGCCTTGGCCGAAGCTGTGGATGATGCCCGTCGGTACCCCGGCTTGCGTGCTCTGATGAAGGGAGACCAACGTCATGTGGCCGCTGAGCTTGAGGTATTAGATGCTGGTGATGGATCCGTGTGGGATGAGTACTGCAAAGCGCGGCCAGGAGTAGCCGCCACGCCGGCCCTTGAGGCCGCGGCACGGGTACTCAGGAACCATGAGGCTATCAAAGAGGATGCCCTTGCTGGATGCGCCACGCAGGGAGTCACTATTGCTCTGGTCGACAAGGTCCTTCGATGCCTCGTCGTCTTGCTCACCTCGGAATATATGGCGGACCCCTGTTCTCAATGCAAAAGTACTCTGTTGTTGGCGGAAGCCCAGACGCTCTGTGTTGAGAATATCAGCCCGGAAGAGGGCCCTTTGGCAGCAGACGTGGCGCGGTTCTTGGCGGGACGGCTCTGCGTGCCGAGGGATATGGGATCGCTACCGGCAGCACATTTCAGAGCTTGCTTGGCGCTGCTCCGTGACTCTTTGACGGATTAGGCCTGCGATACAGGGACTGTTAGGGCAGGGTCCTGTGTGGCACACAGGAGTTGGGTTGATATCGGCCAGGCCCCCAGTTTACGGCACAGATTGCCTCACCCAACCAGTGTCAGTTGGCTGTCGACAGATAGCGGTGCTTGATGGCGTGTATGGCAATGACATGGCGGTGATGGATTGGATAGCATTTGATCGTTGAACGACAGGAATTAGTGTCTGGTGGTTGCTGCTTTCTCAGCATGAACTTGAATGGAGGCCAGCAGTTGCCTATTTTTGTTCAAGACCGCCGTGGATCAGCGCGCGGAAGGAGCATTAGGGCTGATATGTGTGCATGGCCCTCCTTGAGCCAGTTTGTCCTCGGGGTATAACCACATCCCACATGGAGAGCCTGTGGAGTTCCCCATCAGATATGTGGCAGGCTGAGCCTGAGAGATTGCCTTTTATCTAGCAGAAAACTTTGCTATGGAACCCTGGTGCTCGTACATGCCTCCCCATCTCCAGTTGTCCCCCACAAATTGCAAAGCCCCTTGCCAAGCAACCCAACCATGAACCAGTTCCAACCCTCCTTTCCCCCATCAGCAAGCAAGTGCAGCCGCAGCATGCCGTACTTCGCTTTTTGCATGTAGGGACCTGCTTTCCATTTGCCCTTTTCATGACTGGTCGGACTGAACGCCACCAACAACACCTCAGGCAGCAACTAATTGTTTCAATCTGGAAAATCTGCAGACAAAGCAAATGGTTGCATATCTCTCTGGGACATCCGGTTCATGCCAACACGGAGCGTTTTCACATTTTTTCAGACTTTTCTCAACTTTTGGCGTAATGCACCAAAATGTCGTCACCTTGGGGGGGGTATGTGTATGCTTTTCGAAATCTGTGGGAAAACGCCGTTTCAGAAATGTATGGGTTGGGGGGGGTAGGTGGTCACAGTTTTGCGCACCGAGCTGTACAAGGGAGGACACACAGGGCACAGGCAATGGTCCAGGGATCACTCATTATTCCGAATCCGATTCGTTGTCATCGTTGCCCCTTTCTGCAAGGGCCGGGACTCCATTGGGGCACACATCCCCGTGCTTGTGTACTTCTGACGACCTGCGTGTTTCACATCTTGCTCCAAATCGACGTCGATGCAGGTTGCCAGAAATTCGTGTTGCGAAGCATTGGTGGGGTGAATCTTTTTATCCCAAAACTGGGCTGCAAAAGCCGCGGCCTCAGTAGTGGATAAAATGTCGTGCTCTGTGTGGGCGCATGCAGGCTGCTGTGACCCACCGGTACGAGGCTTTTTGGCGCGCAAGTCAGGCCGCCGCGTCACCTGCACCCAAGTTTCACCCCCAGATCGCGCTCTTTTTCGCACCAAAGGTTTCAGTGGCGCATCAGGGGAAGCAACAGCACGTTGTGTGAATTTGTATGAAGACATGGTGGCTGCCTGTTAGCAAAAATAGGCAGCAGGCAACACAGGCACTGTCCAAAGCGGAGAAAAATCTCAAACATGTCGTTAGCACAGCATGCAAACCTGGGGTGTTCCGAATAGCCCTTTTCAAGGGCTTTCCGAATATGCCCCACATACCCCCCCCAACCGGACACTCAGCGGGCACAAATGAGACCACAAAGGCACCAACCCCTGAAAACGCTCCGTGTTGGCATGAAACCGCACGTCCCAGAGAGATATTCTGAAATGTGTAAACACATACCCAATGTACCACAATCTGAATGGGTGCGGTATGTTGCTCTTCGTGCCCCAAGCCCTCTTCCTGATTGTACTGCTGCAAGAGTTGCATGGTGGCATGCAAAATGGGAGGAGTTTCCCTTTGCTGTCCAGCATTGCTGGTTTTCTTGTCTGCTGCCCTCGCTCTGCTTGGCCAAGTTGAGCGAGCGTTCAGCTTGGAGGGCCATATCCAGAGTAAGGACCGGCTGCATATGGGCGACAACAGTTTACGCATGTGGCCATGTCGCATGTTAACAAAGCCACCACAGACAATTTGGATGGTGAAAGTGATTAATTTGGCCCAACAGAGTTGTGCATATTGTCTGCTGTTTGTGAGTTCAGGGTCCGTGGAAAGTGGGTAACTGCAAGTGCAGTTAGAAGCATGCTGCAGTGTGCTGCAGATTGCCGCAACAGCGCGAAATTTGCCTGGGGACTGCACTAGCTTGCCCATCAATACCCAGGAGGCTTTGAGAAATATTACTTGGCCTGTGGGGGAGGGAGGGAGGGGGGCATGGGACAAGGCCAGGTTGCACTACCCAGTGCAAGGCTGTGGTGCAGAGAAAACAGAGTTGCAGAATTTATGCAAGGGGGCTTCAGACGTATGGTTGTGTTGCAGAATCACATTGGTGCTTGGTATTTGCCCTGTGTGTCAAGACAGACAGTCGCTGAGCGCACACGCGATACACAAGCCGGTAACAAATGGGGGTAGAGCCGGGGGCCGGAGCAATTTACGCCGTAAATTTACGTAAATTTTTGTAAATTCCTCGAAAAGTGGCGTAAATTCCCGTAAATTTTTGTAAATTCGGCGTAAATTAGGGGTTTTACATGATTTCCTTGCCATTGCTGGCAGTTGCAAATATTTGTGAGCTAGATTCTTGTCCATTTTGGAATGTAAATTGTGCAAATGCCCCTTCCCTGTGGCAGAGTCTGCTGGGGCTGTGTAGCCAATTCGCCGAGACCGGCACCTGGAGATCCCTGCCTCGAGCTTTACCCCGGCTCGAGAAGGAGGCATTTAGGGGCTTGGAGATCCCTGCCTCGAGCTTTTCCCCGGCTCGAGAAGGAGGCATTCACGGGCTTTCTTTCTTCCTTTGCTTTCTCGTGCTTTGCGTGTCATTCCCTGCACTTACCAATATTTGTGAACAACATTTGTGTCCATTGTCAAATGCAAACTTTGTTGCTGCCCGTTTCCTATGCTAGAGAACACTAGACCGAATCAGGCAAGAAGAGTGAAGATCCCTGCCTCGAGCTTTACCCCGGCTTGAGAAGGAGGCATTCAGGGGCTTGAAGATCCCTGCCTCGAGCTTTTCCCCGGCTCGAGAAGGAGGCATTCAGGGGTTTTCTTTCTTTCCTTGCTTTCCTTCCGTTCACGCTGTTCTAGCTTTGTTATGTAAATGTGGGTGCGGAAGCAAGGCGGTGATGCCGTGTGGCAACACTTTGCTACTCTGGCAGCCGCGCTCCGCTACATCAAGTCCGAAGGTGCCCCCTCAAATTTGCAGCAAGTGCAGATTGAGCGTGCGGCGAAGAATTCGAAAGCGCACAATGGTTTCGAGTTCTCGGTCGAAGCCCCCAAGGCACCACCCAAGCCCGCGCGAACGACAGCCTACACCCCATCGGTCGCCTCGTACGTTGACGTCCTCAGCTCATCGTACTGTGCGAGCTGCCGCGGCCGGCTATGCAGGGTCACTGCTGCATGCTCCCAGTGTGAACGGGGGCTGCATGAGCAGTGCTTCGTTGTTGTGAAGGGAAACACCGGACGGGTGGAGGTGGATGAGGAGGGCGAGTCGGGAGATCATCGATGGTGTTTCACATGTGCATGTCGCGGGTGTGCCAAGCCTCTAGGGGACACTGACACTCAACAGTGCATGCGATGTAAATGCTATGTGCATGCCACGTGCATTAATGATGGTGCTTGCCTCTCCTGTGCTCGGCCCGCTTGACTGTCGTGAAACCCTCAGGAATGCCTCTGAGGGACTTGCAACAAGCTGGCATGCTGAGGGGTCATGCACTGCTGGTCCACAAGACGTGGGCCTCGGACTCACACAGCAGTGCAGAGTCCACATCTTCCTCTGGGTCGTCAACAGACGACTCTGGGGAGTCTTCGGAGTAGTGTGGTGAACGGGGGGGGGGGGGGCAACGGCGCACTGGGGTGGGTTTCAATTTTCCTGTTCCCTGGACCAGATTGTAAGTTTTTTCAGTGATGAATTCGCTGATGCTTCAAAGTCAACTGCAACAAGCGCTTCATCAGTGGCGGCCCGATGTGCCACCGGAAGGACAAGGAGCACTATATGAGAACGTCCGGAAGATCATCCAGAACGTGGCGCATCTGCGGCAAATCGTTGATGGGGCAAAGCGCGGAGATTTTGACCTGCCAGTGGAGATGTTCTACACCGCCACGTTGCTGAAAGTACCAAAAGGTTGTTGTGCTGCATGCCCGTACCCTGTTGCCTGTTGCCTGGTGACTGAATTCTGTGATCTGGGACGTCTAGCCTATTGCCTGTTGTCTTGGACGTCTAGCCTATTGCCTGTTGTCTGTTGACTGATTTCTGTGGTTTGGGACCTGTTGCCTGTTGCCTGGTGACTGATTTCTGTGATGTGGGCCTGCGGTCTGTAACTGATTGCCTTATTGCCTGTCACCTGTTGCCTGATGCCTGTTGCTTGTTTCATTGCAGGAAATTTACCCCGACTGCCACCGCATTTTGGCGCGCTGCAGCTGTACCATCTGCGGCGTGGCAGCCTACCCCCGGAGCTGGATGAAGAAGCGTGCCGGTTCATTGGCCGCACACCCGGCCAATCCCAGCTCCCCGTTCCCCAACGCCAAGCCGGCACCGCGGAGAACCCGATCTCGGTGAAGGAGCAGGAGGAGGAGGAGGAGAAGGAGGAGGAGGAGGAGGAGGAGGATGGGGACGAGAGGGAGCGAAGGGAGTGGCTGCATGGGCAGCAACACGATAGTTGGAAGGTGAGGGAGATGGAGGGCAGCGAGTGGCCCCCATTGTAAGCACTTGTGCATGTGCATGGGCATGAGCATGGGCATGCTATGTGGCGGCATGTATACATGCATCAACGCAAATCTAAACTAATGTTAACCCAATGTGTGTAGCTTGATCTTTCCACCCTCATCTCTAACCCACACACTCGAAACCAACAACATACAACCAAAACTAACGTATGTACCCCCCCCCCCCAACCCCCCCCACACTTGTACGGCGCTAAAAGAGGGGCAGTGGGGGAAAAACATTATGTCTTTAGAAGTGAAGAGATACGGAGGCCCGCGTAAAAGATTTTAAAAAAACCCGCACAAGGTCCAAAAAGAAAAAAACTGTATGGACCGAATGGTTGACGCAATGGGGCAGTTCGGCAAAAAAAAATTTTGCAAGGTCCCCAAAAAAGAAAAAAAAGCGGCCGAACAAAAAGGAGTCAAAAAAAAGGTGGAGAAGACTCCAACGTCAACCAAGCGCCAAGTGTGCATGCTCCTTTCCTTACCCTCACCCAACAACCTCTTGCCCTTTCCGTTGTTTGCAATGCGCCAGAAAATCAGTTGTGTTTTTGAGGGAGGGAACACGTTTTTGACCCGAGCCCGGGTCCATGGTGCAATCCCCAACCCCATACCCCCCCCCCCCCCAACCCCCGGCAGTCCATGGGCAAACCCACCAAAAAAAACCCTGGCTGTCGGTATATATAAGTATGTATTCACACACATTCTTTTCTAATCCAAACACCAAACCAATCATTGAAACGGTGGGAAAACGCCACTTCGGTTCACAAGGCCGAAGCAACCAACCTTCAAAACATTGAGCTTCTCTGTTTTGAGGTTTTGATGTTGGTTGAGCTGTTGAGTGACACTGTCCGTTCTACTAATTTACACCATTTCTTGGGAATTTACGCCACTTTTCTTGGGAATTTACGCCACTTTTCTTGGGAATTTACGCCATTTGGGGAAAAATTTACACCCATTTACACCACCTGGTGGCCGGGGGCCGAAACAAGTGTAAACCCCCGTAAATTACCGGCTTGGCGATACATACAGAACAGTAATGGGTCTATTGTTATTCCCATAGGGATCCTGAATGGCTCATTTGTATTCCTTTGATGTCCCAAGCATTGTGAACAAACAATGGCCATAGCGTGGAGCCACTGCTTGTTCTAAAAAGGAATACCCCTTGATTGACCCTGGCAATTGCAGACCATTGGGCCCACTAGTACTGAGCCATGCCCCCCACCCCCCAACCCTTTTCCACACAGAAGTATCCACGCATGTGTTGCACACCAACGTATTGCACATTTTTCTGGTTCTCAGAAACTTGTGTTGTTGTCCATTTGAACCATGGAGGTACCACCTTGTGTGCAAATGTGTTCACTAGACGAAGGAACCCATAATGCCGCTGCGACTCTTTTGCCGGCCATGTGAGCCATTTCTCCCAGTGTTGTATGCTTGGCATCATTTTGGGATGAGGATAGCCATGTTTGTGGAAAGCCAATATTGAGTTTGTCCCCTGCTCTGCAGCGTCGGGGACCCACGAGACAGCAGGGTTATGTAGCCAATCCGCCCAATGGTGGGCCACTGTTGCTTTTGTCCCCCGCTATAAAGCATTGGGGACCCCGCAAGATGGCAGGGGTTATGTAGCCAATCTTACCAGTTGTGGGCCACTGCTTATTTTTTCCACCACTCCAAAGCATAGGGGACCCCCTAGGACGGCAGAGGTTGTGTAGCCAATCCGCCAACTTTTGGGCCACAGCTGATTTTGTCCCGCGCTGAAGCATTGGGGGGGGGGGGGGGGCAGATGGCACGGGTTACATCGCTGTGCTTCATTCCCCAACGTGGGTCCCCTACGCTTCAGAGCGGGGTCAAAATCAGTAGTGCCCCACAACTGGGCAGATTGGCTGCGTAACCCGCGCTGGTTGGGGGGTCCCCAACGCTTCAGAGCGGGAGACCAAATGAGCAATGGCTCACAAGTGGCAAGATTGGAAACATAACCCCTACCATCTCATGTGTACCCTACGCTTCATAGCGGGGGACAAACTCGGTATTGGCCCGCAATTGGGCCCATTGGCTACATAATCCCTACCGTCTCGTGGGCCACCAACGCTTTAGAGCACGGGACAAAATCAGCAGCGCCCGACAAGTGGGCAGATTGGCTCCAGAACCCTTGCCGTCTTGGGGGGTCCCCAACGCTTCATAGCATGGGACAAAATCAGCAATGGCGCACAAGTGGGCATATTGGCTACATGACCCCTGCGATCTAAATTACCTTTTGGGGACATGGATGGAGAGACTCACGGGGTATTGGCCACGCAAGGCATTGGCATTTGGCACACCAACTAGCAGTGCTCCTGCGCACTTCCAATCGGCAGGGCTGCCATCGGCCCCTGGGCTTGTTGCAACCTCATCCTCCCCTTCAATCTCTCTAGGAGGGGGCGCATCATCATCGGCGGGCGGTGCAGGTGCAGCAGCAGCGGAGAAGAACTGTGTCATTGGCAACTGGCGCTTTGCCTTCAATGGCGGAGCTATAGTAGCCTTGTGTTTCTTGCCCTGGCAATGGGTGGCAAATTGTTGTGTGTCCGCTCCCCACAAATGCAATTCCAAACATTCGCAGTGCGGATTGCCCATGCACCATCTAGTGAGGAAGAAAGCAAGTGAGTTGACATTTGCTGGGATCTAAAGTGGAAAGGAAGATGGGAGTCTGGGGGCTTGGGATGCTAACCTTGGGTCCGTACACTTCATGACCTATGCACAATGCATACATCCTGTGAGAGGAAAGCAAGGAGCACAATGGGACAAGGGCACGAGCATTGGCAGATTTTTGGGGAAGAACAAATCATCACATGCAATATGCAATGTGCACAGAGGTGATCCAAGTACATTAACTAATTTGGTGCAACCACTACCAAAATTGTACAATTTGTTGTCCAAGAGAAAAACATTTCCAAATGATACAATTTTAGTGCGATAGTTTTTTTTCGCGGCCAACCCCTGGAGGGGGGAGGGGGTACTAAAATTTTTTCTAGGCGCGAAGTTTTTTACCACCCCTCCCCCTTGGTCACCAGAGGCCTTTGGATGATGCCTGGTCCCCTTGGTCACCAGAGGCCTTTGGATGATGCCTGGTGTTTCTTTCTGCCTTGCAGGGGGATTTTTGGGGGGTAGTAGTAGGCCCGATGGATTGCCCAGTGTGCAATACCAACCCAAAGATTATGCATACCATGGCAAACATAATAGAATTGAAGAAACAATGCCTGAACACATGGGCGTGGTCCTCAACCTTTGAGGGGACAAAACTTCCTCCCAAGAGAAGGTTCATTGGAGATACGTTGATAGTATGGGGACAGTTTCCATGAACCCCCCTTGCACCGGGGTGGCACCGGTTGGTGAATCCGGGGAGAAATTGCTGTGTGCGGAGGTAGCACAATTAGCAGTAGCAGCGGCAGTAGTTCAGTCAGCACTACAAGTAGCAGTACCAGCATCAACAACAGTAGCAGCGGTAGCAGCAGAAACCTAGCCTAAAAGAAGGCACCTGCAAAGAAGGGCACCAAGCAAGCAGCACCTTCGGAGGGCAGCGACAGCGAATACGATAGCCAGACCCCAGCCAAAAAGCAGCCAATTAGCAGCCAGCGCCAGAAGCGGCCAACAGCTTCCCAAGGTGGGAAGGCCAAGAAAGCCGTCGCTACTGGGGTGACAACAAGCAAGGCAACTTGAAACGCCAAACGACTCGAAACGCGAAACGTTGCAGCATGCGAAGCGAAATGACTACATGATAGAAATGGGCACCCTATCATGTAGTGGGTCAGGCAACACACACAATGCCCATTTGCAAGCTTGTTGCATGGTGGGGGCGGGGGGGACGAAAAATGTGCAACACGGTGCTTCTGACGCGAGCGGTGCATTTTTTTTGATTTTGCAAATTATCCTTTTTCTCTCTCCTCATAAGAATTGTACCATGTTCCTCAGAAGGCAAACACAACCCAAAACAAACATCGTGTTTGGTTTATGGGCACATATTTTGGTTGCGATGTGCGTGCAAAAATCACGGAGTGCCGTGGCACACACATCCACATACACACAAACACACACACACACACACACACACACACACACACACACACACACACACACACAACCATGGTACAACCAAGTACTTAGCCATTGTGTGACATGTTTTTGCTTGATCCATGGGGTATGGGGAAAGAAGTAGTATTGGGGCTTCTGACCGAGGGAGCAACGCCCCTCCTCCTTAACCATGGTTGAAGGGTGAGGCTTCCCCACCGCACTTTGCACGTTGAGCTGGGGCCGTAGTCTTCACATTGATCGAGTGATGGTGTCAAAAGATCAACGTGCACCGTTTGTCAGTTGTCATGTTTGCTTTCTATATGATAAACTGACCATTCAGCTAGAAACATCCACATCTCATGGAAATTTTGGATATATGTGTAAGGAAAAAATTTTCGTACCCCCCCTCCCTCCCGGGGGTTGCCTGCGAAAATAACACTGTATGCCGTAACAAAGAATTTTTTTTCCGCCCCCCCCCCCCCCGTCTAACGACCATCCACAAGCATTTGAGAACACCCGCCATAGTGGTTTGCAGTGAGCCTATCTTCACCGGGTAAAATCTCCAGAAACATCAGAAAGGTGCCGCACCATTCACGCACCATGCGACAACACCCTCTTGGAGGCCTCCGGATGACCCATGATTGGTGGAACCTCTAGCCATGTAGGGTACTTAGGTGATGATGAAAATTCTCCATGTAGACCCTTCCTTTCAGGGGCCTGCACCTTGGCAAGTTGAAGCGGAGGGGATTGAGAAGGGGTGTCACAGGCCATTGAGCCTCTGCCTGGCCCACAAAAGCCTCTTCTTTGGGGTGCGGTATGGGCAGTCCATGCTGCACTGCCTCACTGTCCTGACCCTCCTTCTCCATTTGGTTGTACGTCTAGCCCTGCGGCTCCTTTTCAGGCTTATACCCACCACTCTTTTTTAGTCAATGATTCAACAATTGTTGGCCGATAGCACAATGAGTTTTTTATTTCCGAACCGCATGAAGACAGATGTCATCGACGTGGACCAGGTGGACCTGAACACCGGGGGGGACGAACCTGTTGCACTCAAACAACAAGAGCCTGCGGACCGCTCGGACCCGGGGATGGCCTCAGACCATGACGAAGTCCAGCTCCGTCAACGTTCTGCCAGCGGCGCGCAGCTGCGCTCTCTCACCCCCTCCCCCGCAAGGCTCAGCTCCGGCAAGGCCGCGGCCAATGCTCCACAGACCCCCAGCGGGTCATCCCCTAACCCACTGGCACAGTACACCACGCCCTCAACGGACCGGCGGCTGTCGTTTGTAAGTGCCGCTCCGGAGCCGGACCCTTTGGAGGTGCACGCTGCGGCATCCTCTTCGGCGGTGTCCCAGACTTCGCTACTTCCGCCCGTGGACGGCCCTCATGTCCCTCCCCCAGCCCCCAGTCCCCCAAGGGCGGCTGGGCCCCTGGGGATGGCCCAGCTGCCCTTGCCAGCCCACCTGTTCTCCCCCGTCCAGACCGACAAGCTCCCCCCCTTGGCACGCTCTGCCACTCTGCTCCCCACACGCCCTTGCGCTTCGCAGGAGGCGCCTGAGGCCCGCATGACCACGCCTCCTGCATCACGGCCCTCCGCCATGGGGCAGCCCCAGCTGGTGCTGTTCCCTGGCCAGGCCGTGGGCGCCACGCCCCCTTTCGACGTCCCCTCCAGCCGCGCTGCAGGCGTCACGGCCTTCCCCTGCGCCTCATCCCCCTCTTTCCCATGGCCACTCCCTCCGCCCTTCCCCATCCCCTTCACGTTCTGTGCTGAGTCATTTCTCAATCGCAGTGTTAATAATGACAACCCTGAGGTGTGTGGGGAGTCTGTGTGTGTGGGGAGTTGGATGTTGGTGGAGGGGGGGGGGGTAGTGGGCTGCGAGTTTGTGCCTGCAGTGTGTTGGGAGGGTTTTTGTGGAGGAACACCGTGTGTGAGGAGTGTATGTGCGGGAACTGTGTGTGTCCGAGTTTGCAGGGTTGGTGATACGAGTTTTTTTTTTATTTTGTCAGGGGGAGTATATTTGGGGGCTTGGGGCAGTTAGGCGCTAGGGTCATCATAGGCGCTCTGAACCATGTGTTGGGAGTGTGTGTATATTAGGTGTGTTTGGGGAGTGTGTGTGCAGAGTTGACACTGGAAGTGGGGGGGGCGGTGGGAATGGGGATGTGAGGATAGTTTGTGGGAAAAGTGTTCTGTGGATTTTGTGTCAGGAGTATTTGCGGAGTGCAGTTTGGAGTGTGCATGTGTTGAGGGTGGGGGTTAAATGTGTGTGTAATCCCGACACAGAATCTGTGCACACATTTGCCACCTGCACCCCCCAACACACACTCTCTGAGTGTTGGGAATGTGTGCAGATTGTGTGTCAGGAGTGTGTACAGAGTGTGTGACGGGTGTGTGTGTGCCATTTCGCAAGAAGATTTCTCACATCATTATAGACAAAATATGGAAATGAGGTGCACTGTCTTCCAGGGGTCAGCATGAAAGGTGCAGAAGATGCAAGCGCAGCCTGATGACTTGGCCAGCCCCAATCAACCGCCACACGTTTAAGCAACTAGCACGTCTTTTAAGGATTTCAAATGTTCATCTCTTTGGACGGCACTGTGTGGTGATGTTTGCAGGTTGCAACGCAGATGGTGAACCCCGGCCAACACCAGCAGCTTCATGACATTTTCCAGAAAGAGCAGGCAATCCAGCGTAAAGAGGAGGTATGGAAGCCTCCCCCTCATTGACTCATGAAGGAGCCCTCTTCCAACAACAGAGCCACAGTTGATTGTGGTACGTGGGCAGGACATGCTCTCACAACATGCTCCTCAGGGACTGTGTCGCATGTCACACATGTCACTTGGGGTGCTGTTTCACTGTCTAGCCTAAAGATGCTCTGGACTCTGTACTGCCACTGTCCTCCCTCCCGATGTTTACCCATGTTGACGTGTTTCTGGCAACTGCCGACATTGGTTGCTGTTTGTGCATTTGTTTTGTCCTGGATGTGAAGTAACACTAGAAGTGTTTGATGCAGGCCGTTGCTGGGTGAACCCCCCCTCCTGCATGCTCCAGGCTCCATGATTGGGTCCAGAGAAGTCACCAACGCTCACTAAAAGTACTGCAAACATCAGTTCTGTCTAGAGATTCGCATTACACCGCGAAACAAGAAGCATTTCAACAGATGGATAGCTGTTGCATGGTTCAGGGTGGAACTACATGACAACGAAGAAGGCCTATGCAAATCCTGAAATTGGTGCGATTACAAATGTACCGATCCGTAAATATTCACTGTTCATTATGTTCCATCAAGCACTATCCAAGCAGGGCCACTGCTTCTGCTGTTGTGGCCAAACAACAGACACGGAAGATGCCTGATGTGTGTTTGAAGAGAGCGAGACTGTAATGATGGGACTGGGGATCAGGAGCACCGTGCTTGTGTTGACCTCTATTTGGAGAAGGATCTGAAGTTTGGATGCACCTTGATGAAGTGAATGGTCGGTCTGGGAATGAGACAGGCATTGCAGTTCTGAGACACCTGACGCAAGAAGCAGTGCAAACGTGGGCACTCTTGGGATTCTGGGGAAAGGATTGATGTGCACAGCAGTCTGGGAAAGAAAATCAGGACACAGTGCTTGGGAGTGCAGAGTTGCATAACAGCAAGTGAATGTGTTGGCATGGAGGAGCACCGCAGCTTTTTCACTGCATGAGTCAAAGGGATTTTCACAATTGGTGCATAATCAAATGCTTTGTTTCTGAAGACGCAATTTTTTTGCGGCATAATTTGCTGAATCACATTATTCCCCGGATACTTTTTCCACCACTTTCCCGCAGTGCACCAGGGTTCCTCGTGCACATCCTGGACCCCTGAGATAGTTACCCTGGAGCACTATTGTGTGTGTTGCCCAGTCCTGGGGCCCTTGAGGGCGCGTGCGCGGTGTATTTGCCCGGCTCAGATCCGTAGACCGCACGCACACATCACGTTACCTAACCTGCCTTAGCCAAGAATCGTAACGCCACATTCTGACCGGGAGAACGCGTTGCAATGGCAGCGGTGGTTGCCTTTTGTGGCAGTCTTCAGCACACCTCCAATGTTCATAGTACTGCTATAGGTATATCTGGTGGTGCAAGGGGGTTCTCGTGATGGCCTTGCGGAAGACGGTTTTGTTGTGGGAGTTTAGCAACCTGTCAGTATTTTCGCTACAGGGAGAGTACAAGTAGTGCAAGTAGGAAATAGCGATTGGTACCCAAACTGAGAAAAAACATTTTTTTTCTGTTTGAAATGTTTTTTTTTCTCAGTTTTGAGAGTGAGCACTCAAAAAAAAAGTTATTTAAATCAGTTTTGAAACTGAGCAGAAAAAAACCCTGCCAAAGACACAAGCCAGGCCTCATCTACAAGTGTGAGTTTTGTGATTTCACATGAAGCACATATTTGCCACCCCTCGGAAAATGCCAAAAAAGCACATCCATGCAGGATGGTTTGGCCTTGGTGAGTCACTACTGTCAAGAGTGGTTGGGAAATATCCCGGGGGCACTATGCTCTCGAACGAAAACACTATTTTCTACCAGAGAAGAAATGAAGTAAAACTGAGTAAAAATCTCGAAAAACTGCTGAGTAAAAAATCTTTCGAACTGACTTTTACTTCATTTTTACTCAGTCTTGCTTCATTTCTTATTAAGTCTTTCCAAGCACCCAAAGTGGGGTAACACAGCTTTTTTCGTGACATGCGGGGCAGCCATCAATGTGCAACCCCCTTGTTCCGTGCAGGAGCTCAAAAAGAAGGAGAAGGATTTGGACCGGCGAGAGCTGGCACTGCACACGAAAGAGCTGGTGACAGGTGTTCCCCTGCCCTTGTCTTTGACAGCAGCCTCTGTTGGCAGGAAGTTGAATTGAAGGTAAAATTGATCAGCCAGGGAGATGGGCCACAGACTTGCTCCATTCCCCACAATCCCAAAGTCGATTCCGGTGCTGCTGAAGGTCTGCCCTGGTAGTGATTTTGGTTTCAGCCAAGGCCCCAAGACGAGTGTGCGCGAGCAAGGGAGTGCAATTGCAACCTGGGCACCTGGGTAGCGATGCCAGTACTGTGTCCGCCCCGTTCCACCACAGTAGACCACCCACCCACAATAGGCATGCGTGCACCTGCCAGACATGTACAGGTCTAATTTGTCACAGAGTACCTATCTGACCCATTCCTAGTGTGATTGGGATGTATCTGTGGGTTTTTTTTGCTTGCGAAATCCTGAATATAGTATACGCAAAGCCTGATTTTTAGGCGTAAAAGGCCGTTCTTCATTCACTGTGACCCTCCATGAAAATCTGAATTGGAAGGAATACTTGTGTCCGTTTTAGTGTGCCGATCAAATTGAACCAGTCACATGCCAAAAGGTCGGACGGGTACGGAGTGTGGCATGCAGCTTGACGATAGCCATTCCAGCACAGGGTGGGAGATACCTGTTTGGGGTGGTATGGGTATGCTGGCGTGATTTGTTGAGTGGGTTGGTGATGTATATGTGACCTGCTGTGTGACTTGCGTGACTTGTTGTGGGTGGTATGGGTCCATGTGTCTTATGGGTGCGTGCCTCTAGTGGGTGGTTGTGCCCATCGCTTGGTCAGGGAACGCCAACACTGCGGTGTTGTCTAGCACGATGTGGAGCCCTTTGGGAACATATGGGGTGCGCATTGGGCTTTTTGGAGGCTGGAAGTGGCTGTGGGCGGGGTCATCTGGCGATCACTTTCCGAGCATGCACGCATGAAGTGTTGTGTGTGGATGTGTGCATGCCGTGACAGACATGTACATTCGGTGACCGCATTCGGCAATGGTCAGATCGAGGGGCACGGCAAGGAGCAGAGGGAAGTACGGGAGTCTGGACCAGAAACTGGGAGACTCAGGGGCGGTCGCAGAGCGACTTGTGGTCAGTGCTGTTCACATTGGGGCATAGGCAGGCCTGGGCCAGTCCCAGTGCAGCAATGGCATTGTGCTCGTGTGACCTGCGAATGGCCTCATTTTCAGGCGCAGGTGGCACTGAGCGTGCAAGCAGTGCCACTGCTGGTGTCGAACGCTCCATGCTAACGGTCCTGACCCCTGCACTTGATGCACTGCGGCAGTTCAAGGATCCTGTGGTTGGCGCTTTGTGCACCACGATCAAAACCTTGGGCAATCGTTGTGATGTTCTGATTTCTGGTGTGTCCTGGACTTTCAATTGCCCCCATGACCTCACAGCCCTCAGGCTCTCTCCGTATCCTTGCGACTGTCCTGCGTGCATGCATCTGCAGTGTACATACACACAATTGCCCCCAACCTTCTCCCTGCACACTAACCCCCACATACTCCCCACACGCCCTCCCCATTTTGACCTTCTGCTTCATGCGTTTTCCAAGATTTCTTTTTGATTTGCAGACACATGGATATACGCACGTGCAATGGACGCATTAGGTTCAATACATGTGCAGCCTAGCCATCTCTCCCTCTGTGCGCTCAGCCCAACGGTTGTGCTGTATCCGCCTTTGCAATTAGTGATTTCAAAGAGGGGTTCCTTCAGAAGTGGGTTTTTGCTGCAACATGGTGGCATGATCGCCGGTCCGTTGGCTCTTTTCACCGGGATACAATTGGGCCCACAACACCAGCGTGCAACCCCTGCCACCGGACATGTCTGCCTCTGCCCCTCAGGGCACACTGGTGTCAGCACATGCTCACTGTCGTGGGTTGAAATGGGAGGGGGAGACTGCTTCGGCCTGATGGCATTTTGCATGACTGCGTTTGGCACCGACCCGCGCCTGCAACCACCATTTTGAACGCATCCACCCCACGATCACGAAATTACCTCAAATACGAACAAACTCCTGGCGGAATGCGTTTTGAATTCCAAACCGCGAACCATTGTTACGAAGACCAGCATTGTGCAACGGATTCCGTGTGGTTCAGTGTCAATGTCCACAGAAGACCCAGACAAAGGCCACACAAAGCCCACACCCCTTTGCTCTCCTTTGTTTGATACAACTCCTTGCCACAGGACTACAACAGTTGGCGCAGATCAAAGAAGTGGCCTCCGAGATCTCCAACAATCCATTGGACGGCGTGGATTCGGCTCATTTGACGACTCAAAAAGAATTGCAACAAAAGATCATCGAGTTGCAATACACAGACGAAGATGAGCCGCTGGAGATCGACCGCAAGATTCGAGAGCAGCTCATGGCATTCAAAGCGTTCAATTCATACCAGGCAAAGATGATCACCGACGTCTCCGGTCTGTTGCTGTCCCATTCCTCAGGGTTCCTTTGTTCCTCTGTGTGAGCACCACAAGTTTCGTGCGCCTGTCTGCGTGTGCGCCGAGTGTATGCATGTGCGTGTGTGAGCTCCTGTACTTGCTGCATGAGCTGAACTGTCCGTCGGGGGAGAATGAGTAGTACTATGTGGTCCCCTCTGCAGCGCCTCGACAGTTTGCAGAGCTCTGTTTCAGTTTCGGTATCGCAGTCTGCAGTAGCCTACTGGCAAGACTCGCTGTGTTGCTGACACAGAGGGTTGGGGTGCACCATGCACAGGCGTCCTGGTAGTGACGTGCGTGCCCACCCCCTGTGCGCATTTCCCACTCAGCAGGATTGCAATCACCTCTTCAGGGAGTCACGAAACATTTTTGAAAAATTTTCGGTGCAAGCGCCGTAAGAAAATGAAGGACACGGACGTGCCATGCAAAACAGGGTGAACAACAAGATTAAGTTGATAATCAACATGTGTGCTTCACAATGTGCATTATGCATATGATATTTAAATGAAACTCACAGATATTGAGATAAAGGTTTGGGGTAATCCAGAAAACCTCCAGGACCTCTGTGCCCCACACCCATGAGCCCACGCAGGTGTGGATATCATTCAACGCTTCTCGCTTGGGGTGAGCGGAAACACATAGGACCTGAATTTTTTTTTGACCAGACAGAAAGGAACCACCCTTGGGCAAGGTGGGTGACTGTTTGCAATATCTGCCATGTTTCACATCGTTTGTGGTAATCTAGGATAATAAGGGGTAGTTGGCATGAATGGGGGGGGGGGTTGGGGGCACATCCTCAATACGCCAACTATTGGGCGCCGCTGACACACAAACGGCACACCATGCCACATTCAGCGCAGCCTCAACACACCAACTACGGGCTCCACAAACGCGGAAACGACACCAGCAAGAGCACCGGCCGCAGCGGCCGACAGAAAGCAGCAACCCGACGCAACATGCGAAGGGAAGAACAGGTGACTGTCCAGGGCCCCGTAAAAGAACAACAACCAGACGGAATGTCACACAGGGGGGCACCCAGACAGTTAGAAACAACCCTTGGAGCTGGCCACAACCGCCCTCCATGAACATCTTCCCCTTTTCTGTGTGGTGTGACAAGCCTGTCATGCTAGAGAACTCCCAAAGAAGTGCCTTTCAAAATTTGACAGAAGCAGGAGCTCCAATAGAACAGCACTGGGCGCCATTACAAGTAGTGTAATGTACAACACAATGCCCAATGCTGTTCTACAATACAATAGTACAATACAATTTCACAGTCATGTACAATACGGCAGGATAGGAATATTAACAGCTGCTTGAACTCAGTGCAGAAGGGTTTATGTGTTGGACAACAGCCCAAAACAGAGGGCTGGACGAGACCAAGTTTTGGTCTTGAGTGTTGGAATTTGTACCTCCTTCGACCATCAAAAAATCGCAACGCGCAAAATGGCACCTCCATGTAGCAACAAGGCTGCACTGGCGTGTGTGGCACACAATGCAAACCCCACTTTGGGGACATATGCTGACATTGTTGCTGAGGCCAGAGAGGTTGGGGCCCCAAGAAACCCAGGATGCACACAAAATGGCGAAAACGCAAGATTTCACCGATGATACATGGTCCTTTTGGTGAGAATTTTATGGTGCTACGCCCGTGCTTTTGGCCATGGCATTTATCAGCCCACTACCAAACTATATGCTATTCTCTTCCCTGCCTTTCCCCCCATTCGCCCCCCTTTCCCCCCAGTCTTCTGTTATGGGCTCGGGCTCGGGTACATACTGTCTAGGACTGTGTAGGACTGTGTAGACTGTGTAGGAGCATTGGACCAGAGCTGGACGTGGAAGATGCCTATGATGGGTTGCCTAAGACTGTCTCAAAGACCAAATGCTATCGGTTGACCAGCTGCCACTGGGTGGGAATGCTGCAATGTGAGCACCCTGCGTTACTCTATTTGCCATGGTGTAGATTCACGTGACCATTTGCATATTTGTTTGAAGTGCCTACCTTGTTTCCCTGTGCACGTCCAGTGTTATTTATGGTGTGAGCACTGCAAAAAAGGCGTTCTGCTATATTGTAAAGGTTTCCCGCAGTGGATTTGACCACGGGCCCTTAGCTTCTTCCATTTTGGATTTGCATGCAGAAAAGGTGTTTTGCTGAAATAGTTGCTGAGAAATGTGCCCCTATTTGTTATTTTGTTATTGGTGTTTTCTTGTGGTTGCCCTGAAAAAATGCATGGATGGTCATTCAAAATATATCCATTTTCTTGCCTACGTTTTGCTGCCCTATAAGCAGGCAATAAATCTTGGGCCGTGGAGGGCAATAGGCCTGACGCAAGATTTTTGTTGCCTCAAACAGCCCCTATTGGTCTAAAATTTGAGTAGATGATCGTAGGTGTTCACCTCCTGTTTTCATTTTTCACCCAAGTTATGTTTTGACCAGAAAGTCTATCCCAGCGTCAAACAGGTGAGGTGCATGCAACCCTGTGCGTTTTTTTTTATCATTTTGCGGTGCGCCTCTACTTGGAGGGAATGTTAGCATGCCGGGCACGCGCCGGGCACGCCGGGCAAAGTTTCAACCGTCACTGTCCCACCTCCAACCATTTGGGGGCATGTGTCTGTATGGGAATTCTGACCTAGCCTAGCACAGTGGGATTGGGCACTTCTTTTAGTGCCCAAGAGAGCAAGCAATTTTTTAAGAGAGGTTGATATTGTCATTACACTCCCTTGCCACCACTTCTTCCAATCATGCATGAATGAGTTGTACTTTTGCTGTTGTGAAAAGGGCACCCCAAGCTCAGTGGAAAGCATTGGGATAGATGGTGAGAACATTTATTTGGATGCTGAGCGCGCGCTGGGCAAACGTTCCCTCTTGGGCCGTTGCAGGGCATCCTTGTGGATAGTGCACCCCCAGAGAAGGGGGAGCCGGCCCCTCCACGGGTTTTGGACAGTCAACGCCGCTGCCGCCCCCATTTTGGGAGGGAGTGCAGAACAAAAGTTTTCCCATTTCGCATGGCTCATCGTGATTAGTGCGACCCAACGATCATTTTTTTTTGAGTCGTATGTGTTGTAAACCCCCCCCCCCCCCGAGTTTCGCCAGATCGCAGGGGGGGTAGACGCAGCAGGACCGGGTCCCCACCCCCTAACCCACCCTACCCCAGTTGCTGAGCTGCCAGGAAGCCTATGACAGGTGGAGGCCGGACATAGCCCCATCACGATCACATAATAGTGAGGGTGAGGACCTGATGGATGGCTCTGTTGGACACACTGGCACTGCTTGAAACTGCCCAGAGCTGAGAACCGCAGCTTGACTTTCATGCCCTCCAAACCGTCGTGCATACTGCCGGATGCCTGTATGTGTGTGTGTGTGTGTGTGTGTGTGTGTGTGTGTGTGTGTGTGTGTGTGTGTGTGCCAGTTTTCGTGCACGCACCTTTACGTGTCGATACCCCGCGTCCCTAAGCTCTGTCGATTGCGTGCTGGCCTGTCATCCGTGTCCCCTTGTGGTTGGTCCCGTTCACATGTTTTGTTACCCACAGACCCATCTCCCCTCTCTTTGGCATGATCTGTCTTCCCCCCAATGCAATCCTGCACAGGGCTCAGCAAAAAGGTCCACAGTCCCACAGCCTGCGATACGATTACCACCTCCGTCGCGCAGCTGCAGTCGTACTGCCAGGCCTTGGCATCAGATATGCAGGAGCTGCTGGCGCACGCCCGCGCCGTGTGTACTCAGCACGAGCTCTCTTGTGCTCGGGATCAGGCAAATTTCGTCAAGGAGCAGCACCAAATCTTCGAGACCAACATGAGCCAGTGGACCACATCTCTGTCCACGTACATCCGGCAGCGGGTCTGTGCTACTCTTGGGGGCCGTTTTAGTGTAATTCTGGACCCCAACCCCTGCGCGAGGGCGTGAGGGCAAGGGGCAGGGATGATAGTAATGTTTTTGTTCTTTTTTTGGGGGGGGGGGGGCATGTTTGACCCCCCCATCAGACCCCCCTCCCCCTTGCGAGATGTCATATCATGTCATGTCATGTCAATTGGCTGATGTTGTAGTCATCCGTGCCGTAAATAAGGACCTTGGTTCTTTGTGGGGTTTTTGTTGAACGTGTTGAACGCAATGAGCCCCCTTCCTCTACCACCAAACACGTTTTGCAAGGTCTAAGAAAGTGGCCATCTAGTCAGAGTTGTGCCGCATCTATCCATGCCATCGTAGTTTGCTGTAAGTCATCGGAACGAGTGAAGTTTTAAAGCTAATTTCCATCGCATGGCAGCCAATTCTAGTTGAGCTTTGCAATGTGGGCTCCTTCCTCGGAGTCCTGACCCCGACGGAAAAAGGCAAAACAATCAGTTGAAGAAATATATTGTCGCGGCAAATCATGGGATCACCTTTGGGAAGCAACTGACTGGTTTTGCGGAAACCGTCAGTGGCGGGCAATGTGGATGTTCTGGTCCCTCCATAAGTATGCAAACAAGATGGACCGGCGTGGAAAAGCATCAGGTTCCAATTTGAATATCATTTTCCCATGCTCACTTACACCAGACAGTCAAGTTTTCCCTGCACACTGGATAACGAATGCTTTGCAGCTGGCACAATATGGAGTCGTAATTTGGCAATCAGTATTGAGGGGCCCTTTAGTGCCCGGGATGTAGATTTGCACTATGTTTGGTTGTTTTCAGAAAAAAAAAAAGGTAGTGCAGGGGGTGGAGGGAGTTGTGTAAGATTTCTGCCGGGTTTCCGACCTGGCAGAAGCATTTGGTACTATCATGTCTCTGGTCTAATTCATGGATAACGTCGTGGTCGCGGGTAGGCGGTCCACAGGCACACATCATAATAAGCGAGGTGAGCAGCTTTTCGTTGGGTATTTGAAACCTCCATTTCCCTGTTGCATTAGGGATGAGTGTCTCTCACGTCTCAGTGTGTGCTTGACTCCAAGTCTTCAGGCATCATGTATCAACGTGCATGAACATGGGCCAGGGATCATGTGTCGCCCCCCTTGGTCCTTGATAGCCGACTGGTCCCCGACGCATTTACCCCCCCCCCCCCTTTGCAATCTCCCCCCCCCCCCTTGCAATCCCCCCCCCCCCGGGAGACCGTCACTTCCATGTTTTTCTAGTTGACATCTATTGCGCTGGTTTGTGTTGCCCATCTGCCTTACACATGGCCTTGCATTGCTTTCCCATTACTTCAAATCAATCACCTATGTGTTCTGTGATATTCTCTCTCCAAAGGCGTTGTATGGGTGTGTTGTGTTTCTGTTTCAGACCCAAGATGTTTTCTCCCGGTGACCGAATACGGTACCACTCACGCACACTTGGTGCACATGTGTTGGCCACTGTCATGGGTCCTTCACCAAATGGGCCACATTTTTGCCACTTTCGCAACATACTCCCTGGTGGGGTCACTCCGGTGGATCACGAGAGCACTCAACTCTCAAGGCTAGAGGCTGTGGTGGTTGGATCGCCCAAGTCTCCAGAGTCACCGGACGTTACCCAAACCAGCCCCGCGCGCCATTGCCTCCTCCTCATCAGTGCAACTGTGCCTGTCATGCAAACTGAACTCCTTGCCCCCCTTGGAATCCCCCCCCCCCCGGACCGGGAGAACGTCACTTGGTGACCGCCCCCCCCCCCCCAACCCGGGAGACCGTCGCGCGCTAACAGGGGAGATTGCAAGGGGGGCGGGGGGTGGGGACTAAAAGGTCGTACATGGCCATAAACAGCGGTAGAGGTCGGCAGATGGTTGTCATGGGGTCCAAGGGGAGTAGCACCAGGGCGATTAGAAAAATGCCTCCCGAAGGAGTGGAGGGGTGGCAGGGAGGCGCAGCAGTTTGGGGAGGTGGTGGAAGAGGGGCTCGAACGATCCACCCAGCCCCACCACCCACGGACAAACCTTTTTCCCCCTCACTCTTGGTATTGTATTTTGAATGAGCTCGAAAGGGGCATGCACATCACCCCCATTTCCAGCCCTCCATCCAACACTCCTTGCATTTTTCCGCATGACTCCAATGGCACCTGTTTTCATGCAGGAGAAGATGCTGGAGTCTGATAAAGAGCATCTCGCAGAGCGCAGGAGCCAAACTGAGAAATACCAAGCTATTGACCCAGAGCTGACTCCAATTCGCAAAGAGATTGACCGACTTCAGAAAAGGGTTGCAGATGCGCATCAAGCCATTGCGCATTGGCGCGAGCAGCGCACGGTCATCGCCAACCTTCGCCTCAGTGTTGCCACCAACTGCCCAGAGCTCAAGAGGAAACGCAAGCGCAGCCAAAGCAGCACCCCCACCGTAGAGGAGCCGCCAGCACAGCGGCGGAACATTTTCAGTGGTGTGGGGTCGTGGTTCGGTCTGGGCTCCGCATGACAATGTGGAATATGAGTGGCGCCAATGCATGAAATTGCTGGCAGCGCGCGGAACTTGAGATCACTGTGAACACTCAGTCAATTGCTGCCGATTTGGGGTCCAGGAACCTTTGCAGCTCACTGCGGTGCGGCAGGCTCCCTAGAGGAGTGCAGACTGTCTGTGCAATACACCGCAGTTCGTTCAAAAAACAGTGTACACCAACATTTCAACAGTTTTTGAGAAGTCTATCCCGTAGGACATGAGTTTACGGTGCAAAGCACAGCACGTGTACAACAAGAGGCCCTGTTAAAGGTACTGACGCATCATCCATTTGTGTATCGGTGGCTCTCTGCCCTTTGGAATTGCCAGTTGCCCTTTTTGGGCTCCCATAACCCGAACTTACTCTGTTTCATCCGCAAGTCCAAAGTGAGAAGGCTGTGGGCCGGTCAGTTACCGCAATGTGATCGAAGTAGGTTGTGGTCCTTGAGGCTTGTTTCTGTTGTGCACGATTGCAGTGCCGGAGCCGCTCCCTCTGAGCCCCTTTATTCCGTCGGTGATTTGTTGGCAGCAGCCGCTAAAAGAAGGGTTGGTTTCTCATGTAGTGTCTCAGGTTTATCGCAAATCACCTCCGAATTCCGGATTCGTGGCTGAATGAAAGTTGGACAGATGATTCAGCTGCGCAATGTTTGGTTTTTTTCGACAGATTGGGAAGTAATGGGGGCTGACGCCTTGGAGGCGCATGGTTTGGGCAGCGGCTGCGACGTTTTTTCCCCAAACCAACCCAAATCTGCCGGTTGTTGTTCCTGTTGGGCGCGGAAAGGGTACTGTTTTGCACCACCTCTCGCCTGTTGTAACATATCCCTTGAACGGTGTATGCAATGATTTGCATGATCACCCATCCAGATCTAAGGTGCTGTGGCGCACGGTTGGCCACGGTGGAGAAACCGCTTGAGTAGGAAGAGCAAGCGGTTGCACAACCGTTGGGGCCGCAGTTGGAGTTGAAAAGACGCGGTTGGCGTGGAACCGACAGAAGGGAGGGCGGCGTTCTATACCTGTTGTAGAGGGTAGGATGGGAATTTCCCTCCCAGCGTAGGCCCGGATGGGCAGTATTGCGAACGATCCTGCACGCAAACACACTTTTTTTCAGCCACAAAAATGGTGACCCGGGACTAAGATGTCGGAGGAGCGTTGCTCGGAACATTGAATCTTTGCCAGGCTGCCAGTGCTGGGGACTCATTTAAAGAGTTTTTTTGCCCGGAAACTGAACGATCAGATGAGGTCTCAACTGAGAGAATTGGGTTTCACCATTGTATGGGACGTGGCTCTGGCACTCATCGCATGAGTGCTGTGCTCAAGCATGTTCCCACATTGCAGTGCCGGTTGCCAACCTTCCAACTGGGTACTGCCCATTACATGCTGCTGCTGTGTTCTGGAATGGAATTCTAAGGCCAACACATTGTCTGAAAATACAGGCCGTTTTGCCCATTGTCGAGTCCTGAGCCTGCCAGGGGTCTGTGTGCCAGGGGCACCAGCAAAAGGCCCCCGTGTGACGTTTTGAATGACATATGCTGCTTCACTCACATTGACTCCTCTCTTGTTTCTTAGCACAAACGTGTGGCAGATTTTGAACAGAGAAGATCCACATCAAATGCTCATTGCAACATTCACCTAAGCTAAAAGCTGCTGATAAACTTCACGAAACTGCACACTGCTCTTGGTCGGTGAACTTAGCCCTTGGAAACATGGGTCCAACGTCGCAGTCTCAGATTCAATGGTGTCACGTTTGGGTGCAGCTGAGAGAGAAGGGGGCTGAGAACAGCTCATGACAAAATGACGATTAAACAGGACTGGCAAACACGATTTGTTGGTGGCGGACCAACTTTCAGTATCAACGCGCTTACGTGTTTCTGTTCATGTGGGGAGAAGCCCACGCCTCTGCAGGTTCTGTACACCAGGTTGAAAGGCGTCCCCTGCATCATTTTCTACCTGTGGCCCCCAAGAGGTTGGCCTGGCATTGGTCAGTCCCAGGGTTTGTTTTGCCGATCCTGGTCTGGCACGCAGCCGTTCCTGCCGCTGATGCCTGTCTTCCTACGCTTCCAATTCCCAATCCCCGCCTTCACTTAACCTTGACGTTGCGTCATGAGGTCTTGGCCCCGCGGGTAATGTACATACACCAGATCATTTGTGGCAGAAGTAGACAGGCCCCGAGTCTGTCCAGGCTGGGGCCCGTGGCCCCGTGCACCGGTTATGTTATCTCCCTCATTGGGACTGTGACAGATGGTGGCCAATTTACGTGCCGCTGGTGCTGCTTGCATGAGGCAGGTGTATGTGCGAGGTGTGTCTGTTAGTGTTGGGCTGCACTGCACTGCGTGTGCACAAACCGCGCCTCTAATACCACAGGTCATGCCGACCAGCTGGCGCGACGTATGGCCTCCTATTTTTTTGGAGTGGCAGCAGTTTGTTGATGGTAGTGGTGGACTTTTGATGCAGGACTTGTTGTTGATCTGCCGAGGTCCCCTGCCCTCCCCTTGAACGCAATCCACCGTTACAAGGCAACCTCAACATTGCAAACCAGCTATGCCTGGATTTGCAACACCAATGCTGCAGATGGAATGGCCATGCAACCTCCTTTGAATTTAATGGAGCCGCATGGGGTTGGGTGTGTTGTCCGTGCAGGCTGTTTCTTTCAGCTAGCACGGTTTTTACCGCAAAATGTGCGTGTAGATTAGTAGACCCCTCCCTTCCTCCCCCCACCAACCCCTCATCGCCCCTATATGCCCCTCGGCACCCACGGGGCTGGGTGATTCGAATGCCCTGACGTTCTACGGCGGTCTAGGGGGTTGGGCTGCCCAAAGTTGCCCACCATAAGCTGACGGGTCATTAGCTCTATCATACAACAGCCTAAATTCCGTGGGTCAACTAAGCCTGAATTGAAGAAGCGCTACTGGCAGGGACTGCGATAGATGGGAGCTTTTGGCCCATGTCCCAGGGATCCCAAGGAGTTGCCCCCCGAATTCTTGCACCATCCATCCATCCATCCACCCCCCCCCCCCCTGTTGGGGGGCTCTATTGACCCCCCCCCCCCCCCAATGAAAGCCCACCGCCCCCTGGACAATAACCGCAGTGTGCATATGCACTGCGCAAGTGCAACCCCCCCCCCCCCGGCAGCTTTGTGTGACGTTTGGTTTGATGTTTTCGCACCCTTGTTGGTAGCCAACCCCCCTGGCAGCTGTTTGTGGGGGCTGTCCTCACTGACCCAGGTCACAGCACATCCATCTACCAAGGGCAAGGGCCCACTCAGCCCAATTTTGGGACGCTTGCCCCCATGGTCAGGTGCAGCGCTGTGCTGAGTGTCCTGTCCAAGAAACACCGCTTTAGTGAGCGTTAGTGGATTTGCTCTTGATGTATTAAGATGGCAAGGCCACGGATGCATGGAAATAGTGAGTAAGATGGCACACTGTGGATATTTGGAAAATGCTGGTGTGGCTGAATCATTCCCTTACAATATGGGCAAAATGACTTGCTCTTGGGTGGTACCCCAGTGTCTCCTCATCTACCTGAGTATTCAGCTGGAGGGATCGGAAGTGGCCAAAATCTGTGTGTGGGTGCCTCCCTTGCTCTGCAGCACCCCAGGCTATTCCCCCACGCTACTCCCCGAGGGGCAACTCAACTAGGGGTAACGCACCATCGGTGCCGCAGGGCAACAGGGCAACCAGGTGCAGAGAAAAGGGGAGGGGGTGGTGGAGGAGAGGAGGAGGCACGTACAGCAAACCCCCTGCACTCGGAATCCCGGATAGGCAGTGTCACAAGTCTCAGTGGTCCACAGGTAGTCGGGCCAGCATCGTCGGGCAGCTCAAGGCGATCCCAGCGCTGTCTACTGGGCAACTTCAAGCAACCAGAGCCCCCCGTGGCCGCCGGAACCCTCGTTCCCAGTCTGTTGGGGATGGCTAGAGCCATTTGGGCGCCCACACCATGAGAAGGTCACCGGCGCCGGGTTTCCCTGGGCACGGGAGTAAGGGGGGGGGTCTGGGAAAAGGGCTCAATTGACAAGGACCATTATTTCCATTTGTGCCAAGAATGATAGAAGGAGGACTTTGTCATTGGTGGCCTACCACAAAAAAGTCCATGATGCACGCATGTCCACCACATGTTGCTGGCATTCGTCCTAGGGTATGTACATTGAGCAGCAAGTATGCAACTGCCCTTGTGACCTAGTTAGCATCAGGGTTAGGGTCACCGAGATGGTGTTAACCATCTGCGTTTTTTTACCCTCTTGTGTCCACGATGGAGGTACCAGGTTTGGCAGCAAGCAAGCGGCTAGCAAGCAGCACCAAGCACGCGTGAAATGGGCAAAAATTAGAGTTCTGTGGTGGTACTTCAGATGCGGCCAAAATTTTGGTGGATGAGACCTTTTGGTGTGAAGTACAATCACAAAAAAATTTGAGAGAGAAACTCAACGGTGGCGGTCGCTATGGAGTGTCACAAGCGGCGGACCAAGGTTTCAAAACCTGTCCACAATAGCAAAAAAAAAAGCCTTTTTGGGGGCAATTTGGGTGCCTAGCATGTCCTCGGAGGGGCCCATTTGCAACGGAACCAACCTAGATGATGAACAAACCCCTTTGATCACTATCTATTGGGGTTTGCACCCAAGTAGTGGACTCAACGTCCTCTTTTTGGGCCCAAAATACCGCAAAATCGGCCTTGAAAAGCACCCTTTTCGCAAAGTTTTTTCAGTTCCACCCTCTTGTGCTGTGTTTGACTGCCATGGATTCCGTTGGGCACCCTTGTGTTAATAAATAATGATGAAGGGGATCACTTACAAGCTATTTGTCGCTGTCAACACCCTTCTACGCCCCATTGGCACCACGGAGTGTTGCGCACGGCACACGTGCTAGGACAGGGTTATGGGGGTCACCTGTGGGTCCAAAAGTGGTCAAAAAAGTTTTTTTCTACTCAAACAAGTTGTTTAAGGCTATTTTGAGCCATTTCCGACCCATAGTAGCCCATGCAAGTTCTCAAAAAGCCTTGATATGGGCAATTTAGGGATTGGCAGTGCAGTACAAGGGGGTGCGGGGGGAATGCACAGGGGGGAGGGGGGGGGATGGTCTCTTGAGCATGCGAAGGGAGTGAGGACGGGTTTTTTGGGGGTTATATGGGAGGGGTGCAGGGGGAGTGCTTGGGGGGCATGTCTCTCGAGCGAGGGTATAGGGAGGGGGGGGGGGTAGTGGCCTGAATTGTTCATGGTGTCCCTCAACATGTGTCCTTATTTGGCCCCTTTTTTGAGTGTACCTGATGTTTCCCCAACCATCTCGGTTCCAACGTTCGGTCTTGATTGGGGTGAAAGTCCATCCACCCCAAGAGGCGTAAAAAGACCCACAGTGCTCCTCAAGGGACAGCTTCACTTTCTTTTTTGGTAATGGAGGGTGTGGGACCGCCGCGTGCCATTCCTCAGGGCACTGCTATTGCCTCTTTGGGAGATGGCAGGAATAGATTGCCAATGAACACGGCGGATGATGTAGTCTCCCAAATTTGCTTTCTTTCACGTATTCACTTCCAAACTTGGGTTCTTACCCATGAGGGCATGAATAGTGTAGGGACCATTTGGATGGGAAGTTTTTGCAAATGAGTTGTGTCCAATGCGACGCATGAATCAATTAAGTCGGTCATGTGTTAGTGGCCATTCTCTACTTTATGGCTCATCACCAATTTACTCGCCTATGAAATGCCCATTTGGGGGCGCACTGTGTGGCAAGCTTTTTTGGTCAAAAGTGGGTCCACTGAAACTGGGATACAGAAAATGTCTAATTGCCAAGTTTAATTGATTATGCACCCCAAACAGCAACAAAACCGGGCACAAAAATAAAAAAAACTTACCAAAATAATTGATTTTTGGTGTTCCACCCTCCGGCCAGAAAAATAAATCAAAAGTTTCAAATTTGCGTGGTACGTTGGTTATGCTTTCACCGGGCACAGCATGACAGGGGCGCATATGCGCATATGCGCATATGCGCAAAGCACCGCTAAAGGAGCTCAGCTATCATTTGTGCGAGGAAGAGACCAGTCTCGAGGCCAAGGGCACCTTGGTCCTGGGGCGGTGGTTACAGTTGTAGCATCAAACCCGAAGCAGAAGCCTCAGCGTGGGCATCCATCCAGCTGAAGACAGACGGGCGGTGGCGGGCATACAGCACACTGGGCACAACACAACAAGGTGGCCAGAAACTTGGGTGGCAAAGAGGCCATGACCGATCTGCAGAATCGCTCAACTTGAACCAAATTGTTCTCGGATCGCTCCTTCAGGCAGCTCCGGTTGCAATACAGCCACGCGCTCAGGTACCCTGCGCATCCTCAAGAGCATGCCCACCAATTTACAGGTGAGAGCCATGTTCCTGTGATCCATCGCAATGGTGCGGTTTGAGTTGTTCCACAAGTCGCTTGAGCAGCTCCAGGCGCTTATCCCCATCTTAAAGGCGAATGGAGTCACGGCTGTGAACCTCACCAACAAGGGGCGGAATGAGCCCCTCTTGGAGAGCATCCGGCTGCTGCAGAAAGAGATGCCCGGCGTGGATGTTTGCCAACACTTCAGCGTCAAATACCAATACCAGGTCCTTGGGCGTCCTGGTCCGAACACCTCTTTTAGGAGTGGGACCGTGGGAGAGGTACACAAGATTTGGTATATTTTCTCCCTAAACATTGAGGCCTGTGGTTTGGGGCACAAAAGGGCTCCAAACCACAATTATGAGGACGACTGAAGGTGCATGCGGTGCAAGTCCCCCCCCCCCCCCCATGTGCCCTGCTGCAGTTCCCTTGTGCATTTGTGTTTGGTGTGCCTCACTGCGGCTGCCTCGCTCCATGTGCCCTGCGGCGGTCCTGTTCTTTGCCATCGCTGCACTGTGCGCCCCACTCCCATTTATCGTCATTCAACAGAGGAGCGTCGAGCAGACCTTCTCCCACTTCCTGAGCTTTTGTCGCACTGCCGGCGCCGCCAAGATCCTCGTAGTCAGTGGCAGTGGGCCCCGGAAAGGGCTGGACGCTGTGCAGTGCGTGGAGAGGCTGGCCAAATTAGGACCTGCACCCTTGGGTCGAGTGGAGGTGGGGGTCGCGTTCAACCCGTATTTCCCTGACGCCGAGGCGATGGCTGAGGAGCGTCGGCGGCTGGAGGCGAAGCTGAGGACTGGGACCGTGGCGCATTTGTGGCTGCAGTTCGGGAGCGACGTGGCTTCTCTGGAGAAGGGGCTGGACTTCATTGCAGGTGTTGTGGGAAGGTCCCGATACATTTGTACACATTTGCCCTATCCTAACGAATTTGAAGCTAATTGTCCTTAGGCAGGCTTATCTTGTGACACCTGTGGTACATGCGGCATGCCCTGTGGTGCACGATTTGGGTACCCCCCCCCACCCGCCTGCGAGAACAACCCCTTGTCAGAACAACAGTAGGTGTTGTTTCCGCAACTTCTTTGCCCTTTATACCCCCCCCCCCCCCCGCCGCTGTCAAAGCAACAGTTGTTTTTTTTTTTTTTAACTGTTGCTTTGTCGCAAGGGGACGAGGGGGGGTAGTTATCCGGAAACAAGGAAAATGTAGTTGAATGTGCAATTATCCCGCTATGAATTGTTCATTTCATATTTATTCAGTGTATTGTGCCGAATTGTTGTGTATTATTATGTATTGGGCCTCTTCTCTTGACTAATGGTGCACATTGTGCCTGGAGATTGTGCCATGTCCAACGCCGAAGAACAAGGATCACCCAAGGTGGCAAGGTAAGCACAATCATGGGTGCACTGCAACGGAAGCACTCCTGAATCCTAACCCCTTTAGCCCCTCTGGCCATGACAGTCCCCGAGAGAAGGCACACCATCACCAGTAAGAAGGGAAACTCCATTGAATCCCTCTCAATGGCCTCTACTTAACTGATCCAGCACTCGAAACTAGACGAACAAGGGGGCAAATAGCCATTGAAAGTTAGAAAATCACTCAAGGGTGCCTTTATCAGGGGACCCGAGTTGAGGTGCATTCCGGCTTTAGCAAGTCTGGGGGGGAACGTTAGCGCGCCGGGCGCGTGCCGGGCATCTTTTTGGACCCGTGCCCGTCTAGTGGCCTTTTAGGGGGTGCACTAAGGGGGCGCACTTAGCGCAGTGCAGCTATTTGGGTGCCTGGCTGTACTAGAGACCCACACTTTGAGATACTAGGAGCATCATGGTGACCCCCTAGCGTAGATTTTGACTTCTGATTTTGTCCCCTTTGTTGGGGACCCCCGAGAATGCAGGGGTGACGTAGCATTTCCGCCCTCTTTTGGGCCCCAACCTTCCGGTGCTATTGAGGAAACCGGGACAATCTTTGAATCCACGCTTTGTTGCGTGGAGCATCATGGTGACCCCTGGCGTAGGTTTTGACTTCTGATTTTGTCCCCTTTGTTGGGGACCCCCGAGAATGCAGGGGTGACGTAGCATTTCCGCCCTCTTTTGGGCCCCAACCTTCCGGTGCTATTGAGGAGAACGGGACAATCTTTGAATCCATGCTTTGTTGCGGACCATGGGAGCATGTCCCGCCTCAGATTTGGACTGACCAAAGCAACTCGGCCGCCACGCAAGATGAGGCAGAGGATGAGGCGGAAGTGTGTGTGTTGTGTTGCCAACGGCGCTCCACCGTCGCAGTTTGTGATGAGTGTAAGGGGCACTATTGTAATGAATGTATTGACACCCACACTTGTGGGACCAATGTTGTTTGTTAAGTACACTACAAATGACAGTTGGAGTGGTTGAATTCACAGATATTGCTTTATTTTGCAACGTGCTTTGTAGGGAAGGTGTGCAGTGCAATGTGGTCTACTTGGGGGGCTTCTCCATGAGAGGGTAAATCTGGGGCTGAAGTCGGGATAGTTAATAGAAAAGTAGCGCGCCGGGCGCGCGCCGGGCAAACATTCCCCCTGGGGATGGTTTTAGAGGGTTTGCTATTTCGTGGGTTTCACCAAATATCCACTTACTGCAAAGACATTTCCACTCATCCACTCACTCATGTGTCCAGTCTGTTTAAGGCTCTGTTGAATTGGGTGTGGGACGTGAACTGGAGAAGACCATTCCACCAATTCCAAACTAGGCATTGCACATGCACATGCTAGCGCAGCCGACCTCGATCCCCATTAATGTCCCCTCGTCTTAACCACTGTTCGCTCGCTCACTCACTGCCTTACTCCCTCAGTCACTCGCTTGCTCATTCGCTTGTTCATCTCCCCCACCCCCGCCTGCATTGAGCATTGCTGAGAATTGTGTGAGATTGGAGAGGGTTGCACAAGTTCAGACCACGACCCACGGGAGAGAATGGCTGGGCTTGGAGGAACTGCTGGGCTCCACCAACAAAAACTAAGCCCGCAATGTCAGACAAATCTGGACGACTGTTCTGCTCCACTGACCAAAGTGTGACGACAGTAGCAAACAACATGAACAAGATCACAGGCTTTGGCGATCCAGGCGTGAACTGTGCCTGAAGTACATATAAGCGGAACGTCCAAGACACACAGAAGCCTCCCTGTCATTGCTTAGCACAACACCAAACTGTGTGTATAATTTGCGGGAGTGTACAGCAAATTCACGGGCTTCTTGTCTGCTGCCAAAGAGAAAGTATCAAGGGACGCCACAAAACACCTAAACCCATTTCAGGCAAAACAACCCCAACCCATGGCAAGGTACTGAATAGACTGGACATGGTGTTGTATAGAATGGGGTGTCCAATGTCTTTTGTGTGACGTGCTTTTGTTGTGAAATGGGATTGTTCGGGGGCATTGTGGGGGAAACGGGTGCCGGGAGTGCAGTTGTGCCGGTGTGAGTGGGAGACCTCAAATTTTGAGTTAGAAAGAACGTTCCGGGTGATATTTAGTGCACAAACCGATGGATCTCAGATCCCCCTTCCGCCCGCCTCCGGCGGCTTCAAAGCGTGTTTGCCCAGGGGGTTTTGGATCGCCTGGTGGCGCACTGCATTTCCAGGCCATTGGACTGTGGTGTACTGAGGGGGGGGGGGGGGCGGAGGCGCCAGCGACCAGCCTTCAGTGAGACGCAGGATTGTCCTGTGCATGTCCATTCGGGGGGAGGAGGCGCACCATCGCAAATTCGCCAACGGCCGGGGGGAGGGGGTTGTATTTGTGATTTGTACCGTTGCTTTGTCTCAGGCCTTGACCCGGCGCTGACCCACAACGTCCGCATCATCGGGTCCCTGTTCATCCCCTCGCCCTCCCTCTTGGCCCGCATGCGATTCCGGCCATGGAACGGGGTGTTTCTCAGCGACCGCTACCTCAGCGCGGTCCCCGAGGCCGACGCCATCACCGCGCAAATCCTCGCGCTGTACGCGCGCCACGACGTAGAGCCGCTGGTGGAGACGGCGGTGACCAACAGTAAAGAGTTTGACCGCGTGTGGCGGCTGCTGAAGGGCGTCCCGGTGGACCCCAGTCCGGCGTCTCTTGTCCGTGAAGGTGTGCGGGTCGCTGGCCCGGACCGACCTCCTCGTCCTCGTCTCTCCGTGTCCCTTACGACCCTCTGCGGCGCCGATGAGGAAGCACTTGACGCCCGGCACGCGCATCACAATCATGAGGGCCATGGGAGGGGCAGTCCCGCGGGGGTGGCAAGAGCGTCGTAGAGCGTTGGGGATGGTGCCGTGAGACCCAATCCGACGAGGCGTGGAATGGCCCTCTGAACAGTAGCGCGCGTTGTGGACGCGGTGCACATTCTCTCCCGACCGCCCTCCGCAGCGCTCTTCGTCCCTCCACCAACCTCGACAACCCCCCACAACCCTCCACAACCCTCTCCCAACGCTGTACAACCCTCCAGAACCCTCTCACAGCCCTGTACGATAACCTGTTTGCAGGGCTTGCTACCAACGCGGCGTGTGGGCGGGCGTAGTATGAGTAGGTGTAGGAAGGGTAAGGGCATCGGAGACGTCCACAAAACCTCTAAAACCCTCTCCAACACTCGTCAGCCCTTTTCCAGCCCCCACGACCCTTCACAGACCGAGTTATGGCCATTTTAGACGCCCGGCCGGCCACGGCCGGGCAAAATGTTGTAGGCCGAAAACGGCCCGAAACGGCAAAATTCGCGATTTCCCGGGGCTACGTGCATTTTCAGCAAATTTTGCCCGTGGAGAAAAAAAATTTGAAGAACGCGAAATTCCGGATTTGATGGTCCGGGTTACTGTGCTTTTCCACCCTCTACAACCCTCTACAACCGTCTCAAACGCTTCACAACCCTCGAAACCCCTCATCACCCCTTTAAACCACTCTGCAACTCTCTAAACCACTCTACAAACCTCCACAAAACCTCCACAACCCTCTACAACACCCTACAACCCTCTACCACCCCGCACACCCCTCTGCAGCCCTGCAGACTCCACCACAAGACTGTTCGGCTCAACGTCTTGCAACGCCACCAGGACAGTCTTCGGTTCTTCACCCTCATACTACCGGTCCAGAAACCCCTACAATATCCCCCGATGCCCTGCAGCCCTCTACAACCCAAAGCCTCGTGCCCTGCCAGTCATGGGCAGCAGATCAATCACACATTCATTCATTCATTCGTTCACAGCGACCCTGGGGAAACGCGCCTTAGAGCCACCCGCCACTGACCTAAAGCGACCGAAGGCCGATGTTGCGCCCCGCAAGACCGGCGTGGCAATTGTGTGGTTCCGGGCGGACTTGCGGCTGATGGACAATCCGGCCCTGGCCCATGCGGCGGCGGAATACACCGCAACCGTGCCGCTGTATGTCTGGGCCCCAGAGGAGGAGGGTGAGTGGGGCCCACGGGGTATGTCCGAGCAACCCACGCTCCTCAAGTCTCCCCCAGTCGCATTTTGTTTGGGTTCGCAGAGGTTACCGGTTCATAGGCAAATTGTCAACGGATCCAGCTCCTGCGGGCCCAATAGCGTTGCTGCTGTACCTCACCCACCCTGGCCTCCATCAGGTGCCACTGCCTCTCAGGGCAGGGCTGCGGTGGGGTGCTTGGGTCTGCAAGGGGGAGTTGGAGGGCTGAGCGGCATGGGCAGTACCCAACGCTCCCACTCCAATGCCAGACAAGCGGATCCTGCTGGGCCGGGCTGGGTCATGCAGCTCGACAAGGAGCCTCTGGAGGCCGCATCGAAAAACATACGCGCAGCATTTTTGTCCGAAAGGGTACACATTGCCAGGGCCATCCAGTGCCATGCCGCTGAGTGGGGTTGCGATGAGAAGATATGCTACAATGGACCTCAACGCTTACATATTTTGCCCATTTCATCGCATCTCTGAAACCGGTGGGCGTCCGGACCGGTTCCACTGCAACCAGCCACCAACCATCCGTTGAAAAGGAGGGGGAGGGGACACCCTCTACACCTCAAAGTCATCGCCATGTTGCACTGATCATTTGAAGATGCGTAATTTCGGTAACCAGTTTTCACTGCCGGGTAACCGGCTTTCAAAAAGGACAGGGGGGTGGGGCCTGCGATCCCTGGTTCCAACCTGAAATTCTCAATTCTCAAGATTATATGGATCCGATGACCAGTGCTTCCATGGCCAGGCCCACAAATTGTTGGGACCAAGAGAAAAGAAGCAATGAGGATAGACAGGGGGGGGGGATTTCTATCAGCAGAGTACACCAGCAATGGTGAGAACAGTCTGAGCACAAGGAAGAAAATAAAAGGAAACGGACGAAGACTTTGCATGTTGCATTGATTTTCCGGGATCCATTCCTTCATCTTCCCCAGGACAAGCGCTCCTGACACTCACTGACAGAAAAAGGGCGTATCCAGGGTTTTGCTGAACCAAGCAAGCGGGGGGGGGGGCGGACCCAGGCACCCAGAAGTTTGGGAAACGGAAGACCCACAGGTGTCCCACCCCCACGGCCACGGCCACGAGAGGGCCGTAATTCCCACGTGAAGGAGGTGAGTTGTGGGAAACTGAACAAGCCCTCCGCAGCACCAAACAATCCAACGAAAGCATCGCTCTCAATCCACTGCAACCCATGCAAACCGCCAGCGCTGCGCAACACGCCTGAACTCTCTCCAACACTCTGTATTCCTCAACCATCCTCTTTGCAACCGCGTGCGACCCTCTATGGCCCTCGGTAACCCCCTGCCAGGGATGCATTAGAAGGGAAGGGACCTCAGAGGCGGCCCCAGAAGCGCTTAGGCAGGCGGATGGAGGAGGTTGCCAAAGCGGTTGGGGGCGATTACTGTCGGTTACAAATGCCATTGCAGCTGGCACTTGGCGTCAGGGAGACAGTGGCTGGGCATAGGCTGGGCGCCCCGAGGGGGGGGTGGGGGTACGCCCCACCCTTCCAGTCCAGACCCCCCCCCCTTCCCCTTGGGGTGGCTCCCGTGATGGGAGCCCCGCGTGGGCCCACAGGGGATGGGAAAGGGGGGGGGGGTACTCCAACAATGTTCGCCACGACATGCTGATCATTTTGAGGTACATCACGGGGAATCTTTTTCCGCATTGTTTTTCTGGGCTGCTTTGCAGCCCGATTTCTCAGCCAGGACTTGTCCTCAGACTGCCACTTTAAAAGGGCTCTGTCATGGGAGCCCCCCCCCCCCTCCAGGGGGTCAAAGGGCTTGAACTACCCCCCCCTCCCCCACGTGCAAACCGCAAACCTGTTTGGGTTGGGGTGAGGGGCTGCAGTGGGAATGTTGGGGAGGCTGGTCCTGCCCTGTCCTGATCAGTCCGTTCCACCACCCGTTAATCCGGCGAAACCGGTGGGGCAGGTACCCCCGCCACGCCCTTGTAATCCCCCCCCCCCCCAGGGGCGGCACTTGGCCCAAAAAGCATAGGAACTGCCTGGCGCCGAAGAAAAATCTTCCTTAGGTTATGCTGGAACTGCTGCAGTTTAGTGCTACCATTGTGTGGTGCCCTGGGGGGGGGGGGGCGTCGCTTCATGACCGCCCCCCCCCCCCCCCTTGGGGGGGAACCGTCATGACATTGGGGGGCAGTTTTAAAGGGGTGGGGGGTAGAGGGTGTGGAATGGGTGGGGCGTGGGTGGGGCGTGGGGGGGGGAGACTTGGGTGTCACCGTTGGGGCCTACGTAGGGATTGGGCTCAGGCCGGCACCCGTGCGATCCGCTGCGGTCGCGGTGCGCCTGCTCTGGGCACACGGTGGGGCCGTCCCCCCCCCCATCCTCCTCTTTCCCCCGCCGCTCCGGTGCGCTGGACAGTGTCCGTGGCATGGGCTGATGCCGTGGCCCGTCGTGCACCGGGCAAAAGGGTCGAGGGTATCCGGTGGTTTGGCACATCGGTGTCCAATACAGGGGGGGGCTTTAATTGGGCGGTGGGAAAATTTGTTTGGACAAATTTCGAAGCCCTCCCTCGTACCAAATATTTCCTTCAATTTTAAGGATTCTTTGTGCCATATTGTGTCAGGGGGTGCCATAACGACACCCACCTTTTTTTTCTTCACTATGACATCCACACTCTGATGTTACAGCTCTGCCAGATTCTGATGTAGCTTAGTTGGTAGTTGCGCTAGGTTCTAGTTCCAAGGGTCCTGGGATCAAACCTAGCTTAGGGTGTATTTTTATATACCTTTTTTATGTCTGCACGTCTGCATGTCATCTGAACGTCATGCCCACCAGGAAATGACAGTATCCATCCAGAGCCCACCAGGAAATATCAGTGACCATCCAGAGCCCACCAGGAAATAACAATACCAATTTTTTACCCCCTTAATTTTGGTCATCCGAAAAAAAAACCTCTTAAATTAAAGCCCCCCCCTGTATTGAGACATTTGACGGGCGTGCGCTGGCGCTGATGGGTCTGTCTGTCTGTCCGCAGGAGCGCAGGAGGTGTGGCTCCGGGAATCGGTGCAGTGCCTGCACGCGTCGCTGCAGTCCAGAGGCAGCGGGCTGGTCCTCCGCGGGGGCCCGGCCGGTGCTGCCCACGAGTTGTTGGCGGTCGCGAAGGAGACGGGCGCGGCGGCGGTGTTCTTCAACCGGCGCTACGAGCCTGCGGTATGCGCCCGTGTGCCGTGTGCCGCGAGCCCCCCCCCCCTCCCGTGAGGCCGCCGGGGGTGCGAACGGCCCCCCGCCGCACTGCCCCGCCACCGCCCCCCCGTCGCTCTGCAGGTCCGCGCCCGGGACGAGGCCGTGGCGGCGCAGCTCCGGGCCGAGGGCGTCGACGTCAGGACGTTCAACGGGTCGCTGCTGTACGAACCGGAGCAGGTCTGTGCCGCCGGGCGCTGGGGGACGGAGGCCGATCCGGCCCCCACAGCCCCCCACCCCCAAGCCTCGCCCCATGGCCCCTGCCCAAGGCCCATCCACAACCCGCTCCATTGCCCACCGGCCCTTGTTGCCGCGTGGGGCCGAGCCCCCGATCGCCCCTACCCCCAACCCTTTGCCCCGATGCCACGGCACCCCCCCCCCCCCCCGTCACCCCTGCCCCTTTCTCTCGCCCCGCCCTCCCACCCACGCCCCTTTGCACTCCTTGGGCGCCCGTGGGGATAGTCATCTGGCAAACCTCCTCCGTCTCAAAACCCTCCAGAGCCGCGTATATCGCACGACGTCGCCGCCACCCCCCAGACGTGTGTGTGTATGTGGGGGAGGGGGGGGGGGGGGGCGGCAGACAAGGAGGAGGGGCGCAGCAAGGCAGGAGAGGCAACCAGGACAGGGAACCAGAATGGAGGGGATGGGAGAGCGTGCGCATGGGAGGCAGCAACAACAAAGGGGATGGCCTGGCCAGCCAGCCCTGTCGCTACCGGGTGCCAGGGCAACCCCTGCTCAACCGGCATCAGGTGGGGGGTATCTCCCGCAGCCCAGATGGGCTGTTTGCGCAACAAGAGCGGGAGCCCACCAGGGGCAGACCAGCCGTGAGGGGGAAAGGGATATATGGTGTACGGCCGGGACAACGCGTGGAGGAGCAGGGCACCTGGGCCTCACGCACACGGAAACACAGCGAGGCAGGTTATGGACGGCCTGTGGACAGAGGCGTGTGGACAGCAAAAACAGTCAAACGACGCTGGCAACAACCAGCACAACCTCAATACGCCAACTACTGGGCGCCGCTGACGCGCAAACGGCACATCATGCCACATCCAGCACAGCCCCGGCACACCAACCACTGGGCTCCGCGAACGCGGAAACGACACCAGCAAGAGCACCGGCCCCAGCGGCCGACAGAAAGAAGCAACCCGACGCAACATGCGAAGGGAAGAACGGGTGACCGTCCAGGGCCCCGTAAAGGAACAACAATCAGACGGAATGTCACACAGGGGGGGGGGGGGGGCGCCATGACCACACCTTCGGTGGTTTGTAGACATTGTCTGCTCCGAGTACACACGGTCTGCGCATTGTAGACGGGGGCGCCGTGTTGTAGATGCGGTTGTTTTTTGTGAGCGGTGTGGCACGGAACGCCGAAACGTGCCGACACGAAGCGCGCCGCACCGCAGCGGGTCGACTGTTTGGCCCCGGTGGTCTGGCGGCTCGGCCCCAACCGCCTGCCTCATGTCCCGGACTGTGCGCCGGTGCCCATGCGCGGCCAATGAACACGGGGCCTGTGAGCACATCCGCAGCGGTCGTGCGATCCGCGTTGATCGCAACCGCTGAGGTCGTCACGGCGGGTCATCAATAACACATTTCACTGGGGCGCCGGGTGCACTACGCGGTCACCCACCCGTAGTCCCCCCGACCGGACGCCGCACGATGTGCCCCAATCGTTCCTCAGATTCATATGCCCGGCGGTTGGGGCGGAGGCCATTGGGGCACGCTCACCCCCTTCGTACGCCTCTGCGAGCGGCTGGGGCCGCCTTCCAGGCCCTGCGCCGCCCCCGCGCAGCTCGCGGTCCCGCGTGACGGCCTTCCCAGATCCCTCGGCATCGACGAACTGGGCATCGCTCGGATGCCCGTGTCCGCGAAGACCGGACAGGTCCGATGCACGTCCTCCTGCACCGCGTCTCGCATTTGACAGGGCGGTGGCACGGGGGGCTCTCGGAGGAGGCAGCCCCCAACAAATCGCCAAAGAGCCCTCTGTAGCGCCTTTGTTGGCACTCTCTGATGCCCCCCCGCCCGCCCCCCGGCGTTGTCGGGTTCCGTCGACCGCGTTCGGTTACCCGCCAACCGCCGTCGATTGGCAGCCGCTCTAGACCCTGCCAACGGCAGATAATTTCCTTTCATTCTTTTTTGCCTCAAAACGCACCGGGACCCCAGAATTGGGGGAGGGTGGGGGGTTTCGGGGCCGGTGTTGCGTCAACCCAAACAATCGTCCGATGCAACAGCGTAAGCGTCCGTGAAATGACACGCATCATCGTTTTGTCGTCTCATTCACGTACCGATTTTGTGTGCAAAGCATGGGAAGTAGGGTCCATGGAGCCCCCTTGCCCTCAGCGCGCGGGGCAGGGGATTGCCATGAAACCGGTGCTGAATGCGCAGGAGAACCGCACTCCACTGACGTGCTTTGGCCCCCTGCGGCATGCCGCGTGCCCTCAAAAACGTTTGGGACTGTCATGGAAGTCTCCCGTTTGATATGCGGTGGTGCCTTGATCGTTTCGGGGCTGTTGCTCTGCAAGGAATGCCATCCACACGCCGCAATCAGTGTCGCCTGGAGGGCAAGTCTGGTGCCAGCAGCTGCGGTACTTCCGGCTCCAAGAGCGTGTACACATGTTGCTGCTGCTCAAAAGCTCGTAGTCGACCCCTGGGCATGGGGCATGGGGCATGGGGCATGGGGCATGGGGCATGGGCCGAGCATCGGGGGCTTTGCTCGACGCAGGATTTGACGAATCGTCGTTCAGCCACACCGGGTTTTCTTTCGAGAATTTCGAGCGGCCCCTGTTGTGCTCCTTCCCCTCGCCACGTGACGCCACATTCGGTCTCTGCCTGGGAACACACGGTCTCCGTCCTCTGTCCGTCCCGGTCGTGGGACGTGAACGAGATGTTAGAATCGATGGGGCATTGGATTTGAGGTGTTCTTTTGGCCAGTGGGCCCGCACACTTGTCTTTTTACTTTGTCTGGGCGCGCAGGTTGTGGACTGGGGCAAAGGCATCCGCGATGCATGGCGCTTCGGAGAGCAGCACGCGTTCGCTCAAATGCAGGCCTTCATCAAAAGTGGTCTCCCGCAATACGAGGTCTGCGGATTCCGCCTCCCGCTTCGGCATCGGACGCCTGGGCAAAGCCCGTCTCATTGCTGCGCCGCCCAAATGTTTCCAGTCGCCCGCCCAACCCCCCCTTCCCCCGCCATTTGGACCCTTTTCTGCCGCGCGGGACCCCCACGCCCCAGTCCCTTCGGAGTGTACACAAAAGGCGTCATCAGACGTCTTTTATCGGGTGCAATTCCCGGAGGCATTTGAGACAACTGCCTTTGCCTTCACGGTTGCCCCTGCTCCGTGATACAAACCCGCAGCTCGGGTACAGAAGTGCCCGGGATTGCTTGGCCTATGGCATAGGGAGCACACTCCACGAGCAAGACCACGGGCACAATGCCTGGAAATGCAGTGCGCCACGAATGGAAAGCATTTGGTGATCCAGAACCCCGTGGCCCTGCGTTGCCTGATTCGTGGTTCAGAGCACTCTGATTTTGACAGTCTGGGAAGGACTGCATGACATCAGATAGATGCTGTGCATGCACGAAGGAGGACTGTGGGCATGCATAACGTCCGGGGCGTTCCTCACATCAGAATCCTAGAATCAGTGCTGGTGTATTTTGAGGGTGTATTTGGCATCAAACTCCAGATTGAAGGGGAAGGATGCCACTGGACCTCCCTCGAGGCTGAACTGAGTGTTGACCCCACCATCAATCTCATTGCCGTCGCCATGCAACAACAGGGAAATTCCAATGATCCCATGCACAAGCAATGGTTATGTTTCCATGATTGCCATTCCCTCAATGCCAATGTGCACTGTGCTCCCTCACAGGCCTACTTTTCCCCAAAACGGTGATTTACTCCTCCCCCTCTGAAAAAGCATCCCACAACAGAAAAAAAGGTATGTCATGAATTTAATGCAAACCGTTACTCACTCACATGGTGGAAACCCTATGCGGTGGATGCCATGAGGTTCAGAAGACTACGACAGACCCATGGCAAGGATTGAGGTCCTCGATTGGCACTGACACCTTTTTTGATATGGTGGCTGCCCACTACAAGTACGTACCAACTGCGCTGCTGAGCACACCGTAGGCCCATCACGGAGCACGGGCATGGAAATTGGGCCAAGTGCACAATTTTGGACGAAGAAATGGCCTACATCTACATACAGATCTATTGGCATTTCGACCATTGCATGTCTGTGCTCACTAAGCCCAACTGAAGAGTCCCGAGTTTGTTCCCTCTTTTTAGGTACAGAAGCACTACCTTGTGTAGAATATTGAATCACGAGCAGTTGGACAAAGTTGCACACTTTGTTGCACAAGTGTCCACTTTCTGCATGCGCTGTGCAGTTTCTCTCTGCCATGCTTCCCAAGCCCAAAACAGATGAACGTCAGGAGAAGATTTTGGCAATGGCTCGCTCCACAACTCACCACCAGCAAGTGATATCCACCCTCCAAGAGTCAACAGCAACCCACCGGGATCAAACAGCAACCACCAGGAAGTAACCACTAGCAATTACCAGCAAACCGCTATGTAGTCCAAAGGCAAGGATAGCATCAGGAAACGAAAACATTTCTAGCAACATTCCCATAAAAACAAGCTGCAACAAGCCGAAAAGCACTTTAATAAGGCAAGTCTAGCATTGCCAAAGGCAGGCTCACAGCATGTGGGCGCGAAATTGGCCACAGCAACTTCGGGACTGCATGCGAAACCCGCGTTGAAATTTTCTGGAACGAAAAAACCCCGGTGCAAAATCCCCCCTTTCTGTACCTCCGCACAACCCCCGCCCCCTTTTCCCCAACTGCAGACCTGATCGGGACCTTTCCCCACCTTGCTTCCCCCGTTCTTTGCAATGCAGAACAAGAGGAGCTCTGCGGATGACTCCTGCGTCTCCCGACTGTCGCCATTTCTGAGATGGGGAGAATTATCGCCGCGGCAGTTGCACTGGGCTGTGGTGGATGCAGGTATTGGGACCGGGCGTGGAGGGCTGCGTCAAGGATGGGGCTGTGGGGCACCGCATCCCTGTTGCCTGCGGTCTCTCGGGTGCCCGCTCCCGTTGCATGTTCAGGGCTGCCCAAAGAGAAAACAAAGACTTTTGGCCGGCGCCTGTTCTGGCGAGACTTGGCCTATTTCCAGCTGCACTCGTTCCCCGACATGCCCACAGCCCCGATCCGGCGGCACTACAGCCTCCTGCGATGGAGTGGCGACGATTCAAGGCTCAGGTGTCCGGTCGATGGCTGCCCTCTGCTGCGAAGTGCGCCCCTAGCACAATCCTGTCAGCACTTGACATGAGGTTGGACAAGGGCCCACCGGTCCCCAGCTGACCTGGGGGGGGGAGGGGGGGCAGGTCGTTTGGGGCTCCTGGGGGTGCTCGTCCTGCGGCGCGCAATTCGGGTAATTATCGTGGAACAGGGGAAATTGTACCCTTTCGTACCTTTGTACCTGCAACTCACTCATGGCAAAGTGGATATATGCATTTGGGGCTTATTTGGGGCTCAGTCATGCATCGTCGTGTCTTCCATCCCACTTCTTTCGCCCAGAAATGAGAAAAGTTGATGCGGTGCTAATCGCCCGAAAGCTAATTACCTTTACCCTGCGGCGCGCTCCCCCTGCCAACCCTGGCCAAGCCCCCCCAGCCCCCACCAGACCACAGGCAGTCTGCGGCTCTGCGTGCACGCTACGGGCAGTCTGCTGCACTGGTGGGCGGTGGCACAAGCCTTCCACTCTGATCCACAAAACAGCCCTTCTGCTCCCTTTTACTCGATGGACAACAGCGAGTCACTGCAACAGCGAGGGCTGGACGCCGGTGGTACTCCAAGGTCACCGACCAGCCTCTTTGGACCGACCCCATGCATATGCACGGGTCAAAAGTGCGCCCCCCCCCCCCCCTTTTGAGCTTGGCTCTGCTTGCCAGTCCCCTTTCGGAGATCAGTCGGCAGCAAAGTGGATGTACACGCAGACAGTTTGACTGGGCACACTCAGTCCTGCGACTGAGACGACCACTCTCCTGCCCTTGATCTTGTGTGGCAGGGCCTGGCAGAAGGGGAACACCGGATATCCGATGGTGGATGCAGGAATGCGAGAGCTGTACGCGACCGGGTACATGCAGCAGAACGTGCGAATGGTGTGCCTGCAACTGCGCTCGGGTGAAAAAAGCCCCCCGCCCCCCCCCCCCCCCCAGTAATGCCCGTGCAAGTGTTTGTGGGCACCCTTCTTCCACGCTGACACTGTGGAAAATGGTGGTAGACACTCACGCCCAGGGCTCCTTTTCACAACTCAGCACCACTGGGGGGTGGGGGGCTGGGGGGTCCCTGGACCCACCCAACCTGGCCTGGGGTTGGCTCGCCCTCACCACCGCCGTGCCCGACCAGTACGTCGCTGCCCACCATCACGTGGTGCATCAGCTGCTTCCCAGACCCCCCGACCTGCCCAGTCTCCTCCGCCTCCTCACCACTTAGCCTCTCCTTCCCCTTGAGCTGCCATGACCTCGAGACCTAGTTGGCCACAGGAGGCTGCCGAGGTAGAGTGCCGGGGGGGGGGTGCAGGGAAGGTGCCCGCTGTAGTTGCTGCGCAGGACCCAGTGCAGGGCGGCGCTGTGACGCAGGGACATCGTGCCTGTGGTAGGGGGGGGTGGGGCACGTGTCCCAGAAGTGGGGGAGGCCAGGCCGTGATGTGCAAGGGGATATGCTCGACGGCCGGGGTGAGGTGAGGGGCTGGGTTACCGAGGACGTCCATCAGGGGCGCTGTGAGAGACGCTCGGCCTGCAGCATCCAGGAGGGGAGGGCGGCTGGGGTCAGGGTTGACTCGCCAGGCACTGGGCAGGCTGAAGGCTAGCTACGGCGCTGGTGACCGTAGACGCGGCGTGGGGTGGTCGGCAACAACGGACACTTGGGCATGGGGGGTGGCAATGCCGTAGACGCCCACGAGCACGGGGGAATCTCCTGCTGTGCATGGAATATGGGGGCCACGGTGAACAGGATCCAGGCCAGGCGTACGTGAAGGGCGAAGAAGGGGGGGGGGAGTGGTAGAGGAGGTGGGCGTTGGAGTCTGAGTGAGGGCGGTGGCAAAAGGGGCACTTGATGCCATCATAGGACGGGGGGTGGTGCTGTGCATGGAGCAGGCGGAGGTGCATGATGCGGCGGAGCGCCAGGGGGGGGGGGGGGGCTTCACGCGGTCCAACGCCTCATGGAAGATGTTGGCCGACCAGCTGGGGTGCACCAGGGGGTGCCGAGCGGCGAACTCAGCCTGAGCCGCGGTGTTGTAGGCCGACTCTGAGGCGCGTGAGGGGTTGATGAAGACGGCGCCGCCCCGGAGGGCCCAAGGGTATGGTGGCGGGGAGAGCCGTCAGAAGTCCTTGGTCAGCCAAGGAGCCGGGGTAGGCGTTGAGGAGGGCGAGGAGAGTGCGGTCCCAGGAGGTGTGCTGGGCCGGGAGCCACACTTCGCGGAGGGCGGCGCAGAGAGCAAGGAGGGCCGCACAGTAGGGGACACACAGGGCGGAGGATGGGGAGGGGCCGCGGGTGGTGTCACAGAAAAGGGACGCATGTGAAGTCGGAAGCGAGAAAGAGCTTGCTGGGCCAAGGGCCGAGGGCGAAGAGGAGGTCGAGCTTCGCCAACCACTCAGCATCGATGGAGTGGCCGGAACCCCGGAGGTGGGTAGTCGAGCACCGAGAGGTTGAAGGAGTGTACTGAACGGAGGCAGAGCACGGGGCTGGCGCCGCTGTGCGCGTCTGCCCGCTGGGCGCGTTGCAGGGCGTTTTGCGCCTTGTTGGCGAGGGATAGCTCGGGGAGGACGTGGACGCCAACCACTTCGGGGGGGAGGGGGGGGGGGCAATGGCGGTGCCAGTGGGCTCGGGTATGGGGATGGTGAGGAGGGCCGCCCGGCCCGAGCGGGAGTCGATGAGAGTGAACTGCTGCTTGTTGGTCGACGGCCATGGTGGCCACAGAGGCAAGGGAGGGGTCAATGAAGCGGCAGTCGTCACTGTAGGTGATGAAGGTGGCTGGGAGGACAGCATGGAGGCCCGGGATGGAGAGGGGGAGGGTGATGGCCGTACTGGCCAAGGTGATGACCAAGCTAGGGCTTTGTAGTGGAGCTGGGCGACGCCATCGCCCTAGTTGCCGCCCTCATCGTGGGGGGGGGGGGGGGGGGCGAACCCCTTGCGGGGGGCCACACAGATGATGAGGCGGCTGTAGAAGCTGTCCGCCCAGGGGCTGAAGACCCACGTAGTGCGTAGGTTGGCGCATAGCTAGGCGGTCTCGTGGCACAGTACACGGAGATAGGCGTCGGATTCGTACCAAGGCGTAGGTGCCGTGTGCGGAGAGGGAGGCGTAGACTGTAGCACGGCACACCCTCGCAAGGGTGAGCGCGTTGTGGCCCGGGCGGTAGGCGAAGGAGACGGGGGTGTACGTGGAGGTGATCTCGAGGTCGGCGGAGGGGCGGTCGGTGGCGATGCCGGAGATGGTGCTGGTGATGCCAGACTCCACATCTACCGGGCGGAACGACTGGGCGAGGTGGAGGGCCGGGCTTCTTTAGAATAATTAAATATCAAGGGGGGGGAGGGGGAGGGGGTCCAAAACCCCCTCCCTCCCTCCCACAAACCCCCTCCCCCCCTCCCCCCCCCCATTCCAATTCTGCAAAAGTTCAGTTTTGTGGTTTCTGACAGTGCATACTTACTGGGGGCCCCCCCTTCATCGTGGGGGACCAAATCTGCTGTCTACCCCCCTCTCCTTGCTCTCGACTCTTCCCACCCTCCGTTAAACAGAGCATTGGGGGCCTGAGACTGCGTCACTTGCAAAACTTTTGTTTCTCTTTTTGTTATCTTTTCTTTCCTGTTAGTTAAACGACGCTGTCTGCAGGTCTGGTGCCAAGGTAGGCCAAGGGGTTCTTTGGCCGGGTGTGGGGGGCCGAGAGGACGCCTTGGCACCAGGGAGTCCAAGAGAGCAAGGCAGAGGGTTGCCTTAATACTGTAAATAATGCCCCTACGAGACTCTCGGCCCTCCCTTACCGGCAACCCCTCCTGCTTCGGCTTTTAAAGGTGTTGGTTAGGGGAAAATTCAGTGTAGGACACCGAGGACAGAATCATTGGGATGCTGCACTGTCTTGCCACCCCCCCCCCATTTTGCCTGTTGTGTTGTGTTCAAAATATGTGCTCTGTCTGCATATGTCTGCACATTTCCGCTCTATCTGCTTTGTCTGCACATGCATCTGCTTCAATTAGACACTCATTCATGGCAAAACGCTTTTTAACTCCAAATGCTCCCCGGGCAAAGGGTTGTGCACTGCTCCAGGAAGTTCAGAATAGGTCCATGAATTAACAGCAACCCTCCAGGAATGAATGATCTGTTTTTACAACAAAACCCCAGCACCAAAAGGAAAAAAACCTGCTGTGATACATTTTGGTGCGCAAAGACAAGGGGGGGGGGGTGCTCTGGCCAAACCCCCCCACTCCCTCCCCCCTCAAAACCCCCACCCCCCCTCCCCCCCCCCGCTCAAAAGAAGCCCTGGTGGAGGGGAAGAGGCTTGGTGGGCTTGCCCTTGTAGAGGCCGTAGCGGACAGTCTTGTTGGTGGTGGAGGGGGTGCCGGCCTTGAGTTGGAGGGCATCATGGAGGAGCCCAAAGTGGACGCCCCTGCCAGAGCGGAATAGGACCACACGGGGGATGTTGTTGCACGCAACAGTGAGGGAGGATTTGCCTTGGCGTCGAAAAGCGAGGGATGCGGAGGTGACGAGTGGGGGGGGGCAAGCTTGGAACAGGCGTAGGTAGACACGGACGCGGGGTTCGCGGGGCGGGCTCTGGCCCGCAGGAGGTCCTGTAGGAGGGGAAGGGGGAGTTTGGCGGGAAGGTGCTGGAGGGGCCACCAAGCGTCATGCGCGCAACGCTCCGTAACGAAGGCGTGGTTCATGGGGATGTCCCGGGCGGCTGTCTGTGAGTGGAACTGGGTTGTGACCTTGGCGAGGGGCTCAGAGCGTGTGGCGAGGACTGGACTGGGTTGGGGGAGAATGCCGTGGAAGGGCTCTGGCAAGGGTGTGGGCAGGCGGAGGGCCACGCGGGTGGTCTTGGTGATGCAGTGGGAGGCAAGAGTCTCAGAGCGGGAGTCTAGGCCTCTGGCAGCTACCCGCTGGCCCCTGCCCGGCGCATGTTGTGTGCGCCCCACCGCCGCCGCCCCCCCGCGCGGTCCTCAACGTCCTCGCCACGACCCTCCGAAACCGGCGCGCATCCATCGCCCTCTTGGCCAGAGGGGCCGTACGAGCACTGCTCCCTTGCGCCCTTCCCAGGGAGAGCGTGTTGGCAATTTTCCCGCCGGCATGTGCCGGGCGCCGCAGAAACCAAATTGGAGACCCCCCCCCTCCGCCCTTTTAAAAGGAGGTGTACTTGTTGTTTGGGGTGTTGGCCTGTCCTGATGGTGGGAGACGGCTGTCCATGATTGCCCATGTGGGGAGGGTGAGCAGGGCAACACCACCCCAGTTTGTGTTACGATTCCAACATCATTCGTGGTGGAGAGCACCCGCCAAATCCTCACGGTCTGGGAATGACTGAAAATGAAGGCTGCTGGCGCCGGCAGTGGACTGGACCCCACAGGGACAGAAGCACAGGGACAGCCGTCTGGGTCGTCTGTCAGGATACGCTGCCCCACAAACGAACAATGACTACAATTTCCTCTCCAAAACTTGAACAATTGCGCATATCCGGAAGTACGAAGGGCATGCTTCGTTAGCCTTTGTGGCACCCCCCCCCCTCACGGTAATGGGGGTGTGCCGGCGTAATGTGCGCCGCCACAACACATGACTTGTTCTTGTAGATCTGTGCATCGTTTTTGGTTGAATACCTTGATATCAGTTGGGTTGAAGGAGAGAAGTGGTTTCATGACTGCCTTGTGGATGCGGACGTTGGTATGCCGAAGGAGTTCTGCAAAACCAGCGTCGAAGGGGCTTTATGCGTCTGGGAAGTCGGTTTTTGAAGGCGGCGGTCTGATTGAATTGCCAAGACCTGGGTAACAGGGCGTGCACCGGCCGTGGAAGGGGTTGGGCCTGAGGCTTGTGATGGTATGGTGGTGTGGCAGGATTTGCATATGCCAACTACAGGGGCTACAGACGGCAGCAGCAGGACAGGGAGGGCGCACGGAGGAGCAGATCAATGAAGACGGCAGCAGAAGGGACTGCAGTTGCAGCAAAGGGCGAAATGGCGTGTGGGCCAAACGGACATGAGGAAGCAGCTGTCAAGCTCTGGCGGAAAGATGGATGTGGGTCAGGGACGCCGCGTATCAAGGCAGGGTGGTGCGAGGGAGGGAGGGAGGGAGGGAGGGAGGGAGGGAGGGAGGGAGGGAGGGATATTTGGATTTGGATTTGGGTGCCGATCTTAAGGCTCACAGGACGCCCGGGGGGGGAGCACGATGGCGTACCTGACGACTCTGCAGATCGGCTGGCCAGGGGGAGGAACGGAGGGACGGAGGGAGGGATTGGATTGGATTGGATTGGAGAGTGTCGTTTTGGCTGGTGCCACTAGTCCCCACATGGACAACTCGCAATTTTTTCTAGGCTGGATGCACCTACATACCACCTTTACCACCCAACCCACTGTACATACACTCAACACCAACCCCTTCTGCACAGCACGTCCAATATCAAGGCATTGTGGCCCGAGGGAGGGAGGGAGGGAGGGAGGGGAGGACAGGGCAGAATGGGCAGGACGGCACTCTTGGCCTTGGCCCTTGACCAGCCCAGACATTGCACAGCCCAAGCAATAGACCCCCCACGCCAGGGCTTCGGCCCTTGCTGGCATCGGTGTGCCCTGGCTGCATGCAGTCCGCCCCCGCCCCCTCGGGATTGGAATGCAACAACAATCCTCAGCCCAAGCTCAAGCTCAAGTGATCATGGGCGGTCCAAGCGTTTGGGCCACGAACGGGGGTGGCCTCAGCCCCCCCTGCGTGAGGCATGGCGAAGTTCAAAGGCCCATGACGGTTGGCAACCAGAGGGTCCCTGGGCATCGGAGGCGAGAGTCAAGGTGCAAGAGTTGCCCCGACGCAGTGGTGACTTCTCGGAGAAGCAAGGGATTAAGGATGTGCAGGCACAGCCGAGTGAGGGCAGAGGAGGATGGGGGAGGAGACTGTCCCATGGACAATGCCCACCAACACAAAGGCGCGGTGTTGTGCAGGTAGTAGGGGTAGGAGATCGGAATTTCAGAGATTCGTTTTGGAGGGTTCACACGTAGGGACCACACAACAGCCCGTCTGTCCTTAGCCCCCCCCTCTCCCCCTCTTCCCCGCGCCTCCCTCCCTCCTTCCCTCCCGGCCCTCAACACCTGAGTTTAAGAGGTGTTTAAATTTTTGACCGTGGAGTTGATATTGGGAGCGGCTGGTCCTCCGCAGGATGTACCCTCTCTGTTCTCTGACTGACGAAACGCCGCACGCGCTGTCTCACAGCCATCAACGCAATGATGTGGCAGAACGCCGGCAAGTCCGGCATCGACCAGTGGAATTTCACAATGTCCCCAGAGAACGGATCGCAGGTGTGCTCGCTGCTCCAGGCAGCATCGCCATGTCGCACAGACGTCATGAAATGAATTCCCGCCGCACCGTTGTTCCGCCACATCCGTCCCCCCCCCCCCCCCCACGCACCGATAATTTTGGTCAACAAAGCAGATCACCCAACAAACATGGCGCTGGACACCGGCCGCACCCTACGGCACCCAACAAGCCTGTCTCAAACATCCCTCGACTGGGCACCCCAATGCCGTGCCAGCCCTTTGTTGTTGGCAACAGACCTGCTCTCTGCCACAAGTGCTCTCTCACCCTCGACCCGGGCCGCAGTGAGAACGGAGACACAAGGAAGGTCCAACCGACAATGCCCCTGTGTTTGCGTCTGGTGCGTGTACTGCGCCTTTCCCCGGTGCCTTTGTCTCAGCCCTTGCGCTTGGAGGGGGAGGGTGGGAGGGGGAGATTTTTAGAGGGCGAAAAGGTTGTTGTAGACAGATTTGGAAGCCGCCCCTCCGCGCAAACATGTCCTTCAATTTGAGGGATGCTGTGTGCTACAATGTGTGCACAGGGAATGACAGCAACCATCCACAGCCCCCTCGGAAACAACAGCAAGGGACCTTGTACCAAAAATTTCTTTCATTTCTACGACGGAGTCCAAACAACTCCCCTTAATCTGGGCCCTCCCAAAAAAAAAACCCTCAAATTAATCGAACCCCCCCCCCCCCACAGCCCCAATTTTGGGGCGAGGGTCCGCCCTGCCGACCGCTTCAGTCGGCCCCAACGCCGCTCCCAGCGGTCCGTACCCGCCAGCCATGGCCTCCCGACTGCTGTTCCAGCCGCTGGTAACACTTCTGCAAGCCCCCGTGAAGGCCCTCTTCAGCCCACCGCCCCCGCTCAAGCGCACGCAGCCGCAGGGGAGTGGACGCAAGTCCAGGGGGAATGCTGCAAACGCGAGTAGTAGGACAGCCGTTCCCGCTGTCCCCCGGAGAACACCCCCCCCCCCTGCCCCCCGAAGACTTACCTCCATCAACAAAAGCAGGCCACGCAAAGAACATGGCATTGGTTGCGCGCGGTACCTCTCCAGCCCGTCCACGCTGTCTATCTGTCAGCCAGTCATTTCTGCTCTCACTTAGAAATGGTACGTGCAGTAGCACCGCGTGTGTGCGCCGGCCTTGTGGATTACCCCCGCCCCCCGCCCGTGTACGTCGTAAGTGGGGCTTTTTTCTTCGTTTGCCAGTAAATGCAAGTAAAAGTCATTGAACTGCTGTGATGTCAGCAGCTGTTTTTCCTGCTGTACGTTGAGTGAATGTGGCAATGCGAGGGGTCTTTGCATTGCAGCGGAATAGAAATGCCTCGCACTACGAGTTCCTGGGACCCGCATTACATTTGCCTCCCCCACACGTGGCCTATCAACGCCCCGGGGCGTGCGTGGGGCACCGAGGGGTTCGGTTGCGTCACGACTGGGGCTCGCATTGCTTAAGTCCTCTGGAGGTGGACCGCGTACACTAAAGCACTGCTGAGGGGGTATATGTGGAGGCATAGGACGGGCGTAGGGGGGGGCTCATTCCAAGCCATTCCCCCGTGCCATGGTCCTCTGAGCAGCGATTTGGACCCCGGCTTTCAGATCGGTTGTCCCCACATGTCACGATGGCCCCGGCCGAGGCTGATGCGTCCCATTAGAGCCGTCTGCAAAGCTGTACAAGCCCGAGATGATCGCCAGTGTGCCAAGCGAGTTGGTGTCAAACCGGGCCATTCCATGAGGACCGGGCCATGAAAGTAATGCAAATGGGCAGAAGGAGAAGGAGAAGGAGGAGAAGGAGGAGACCGGCATTTGCATAGAGTTTAGAGTGGCATACTCAATGGATTGCCCCGCCGCCCCCGCATTGCTCAGCATGAACCGCCCACAGTCCCAAGGCCTCCCTCTGCAGCACTCAACAAGGATGGGACACTGCAGACTGCAGTACTGATTGGCCTATTTTCTTGAATGAATGGGTCAGCCCCCCTCCCCCTCCCCCCCCCACGTCTCTCCATCAGCTCTTGTGCACCCCCTCATGCCTCAGGATCCAAGTGGCAAGTACACGCGCCAGTGGGTACCAGAACTGAAGCGGCTCCCCAATAAGTACGTACACAAGCCCTGGCAGGCCCCAGCGGATGTGTTGAAGCAAGCAGGGGTTGTCCTGGGGCAGACGTACCCGGAACGCATCATCGAAGATCTGCGCAAGGCCCGCGCAGTCAGTGTCGCAAGTACAGCCCCCCTTCCCCTCTTCCTCCCGCGCGCGCGCTCGCTCCTTCGCTGCCGGACCACAATCCAGACAACAATTTGTTGGTGTAATGTAGGATAGCACTGTTTTGTGCCGCGATTGAAGTCTCCTTGACTCCCATCAAGCACCGTAAAGGGGTCCCGTGACTCAGCCGTCATAGCACATGACGCATGACCGAGAAGAAGCCGGTTCGAGTCCCATGTTGGGCAGGGGCACCTAAGCTGGGGCATAGGTCGGCGAACTACGTCCGGGGCGCTAGGGGCGTCCTCGGTGATCCCACGCATCCGCGCTTCTTGGGCGCCTGGACGTCGCTGGGATGTTCCACCTCCTCCTACCGCCGCAACAGCCGTGCAAGGGGGAGGCGCTGTACGGGACCCGCCCATGCCAGGCCCAAAAAGTACAAGTTCTTGAAGTGCCAGCGTATCCCTACACGGGCCGGACCGTAGCCTCCTCCTCTGCCCTTATCCCGCTTGTTGAGGGGAGTCACCAACCCCTGCGCTGGTGTTGGTGGGGGCCTTTTTCAGGCGAAACCCCTGTCCCTCCCAGAGGCACCGGACAATCAATCCAGACGCTGACTTCTTCCCGAGATCCAAAAGAGTTGGGACCCTGCAGCCAGTAGGGGTTTCTCTTCAGATGCTTCAAGCATGATGAAGTGGTTTCAGAACCGCATCCCGCTACCCACACTGGAAATGATCGCCAACTCGACAAAAATTCGGTTGTATATTGTATCCCCAGCCGTAAGCCCCCCCTCGCCCCTCCTCAAAGAGGCTGGGTGGGCGAGTTGTTGGATGCTCTTCTGCTTCGAACCCCTCTGACGTTGCCCCCATACGCACACCGTCGGTTGGTAGCTAACCGCCGTCACTCAACCGGCAACTGCCATTGTGGACTTGGCCCTTCCTGGTAGCGGGCTGCTGCTGATCGCGATGTTGTTGACGTTGTTGACATGTGTAGTCCCAAAAAAACCTGTGGTCAAGCAGTATCTGACCTGTCTTCATCCTGCTCCAGATATGTTGGACATGAAGCGCCAAACGCTGCAGCACATCGATAACGGGGGCTATGACATCATCGTTCTGCCGGACGGCACAACGACCCGGGTGTTTACCAAGCAGGTGTAACTCCCCTCCACCGCTTGAGCCCTGACGAATCCTTTGGCAGGTAGGTCACTGCTGGGGGGCTGGTGGGGGACTGCTGGGGCCCAGTTCGTTGTAGTGGAGCCGACGTTCTCAAACGTGCTCCTCGTTAACTTGAGCAATAGGTGCAAGAGGGGACACCTCAATTTCGGGGTCTGTTTGATGCTCGCAGCTATTTGATGGGGCATATACGTTCATTGCAATAACTTTTGTGTGTTCTATATGTGATTTACACATTGTTGTAGGACACTACATTCAAGATTGACTATATTTGATCTCAACTATCACACATAGTTGGCTATTTCTTTTCAAGACCTTTGGCCCCGGTAGTATATAAGAGCGGTAACTCCGTGTGGGGTTCTATTTGTTCAAGGCTCTTCTCTCTTTGGTGTTAGTTTTTTGACTGTCATTTGGTCTATGCAAAATGACTTGTGGGACTAATGGAGGTGGACCTTCATAAACATTCATCATGGGTTTAGTCGATTGCTATTTGCTTTGTTATTTTGCTTTTGCTATTGTTGTGTGTCAATGTGCGCGCGATGTGATATCTACTGGGATGGGATCAGCGAGGATCAATATTTGTCTATGTATGGCCCTCGGTTTTTCAGCCCAAGCCTGGGCCAAGTGGAGTGAGAAAGCATTATTGCCCTATCCTTGTGGAGGGGAGTCACAGAGGAGCCGCTCATGTTTGTGCCAGACCCCACATGTACCTAGACATGTTCGCATGGCATGCTCAACATTCAGGATCCGCGATTTGCCTGCACAAATGGGCCGGCATCTGGGCCGACCGAAGAGCCTAGCATATCACCGGCGATCCAACTTGGCAGCTCGGCCCCAAGGTCCTGCCTTTAATTACCCTTACCCTGCGGGGTCGGGGTCTGCGGCGCGCCCGCGGCGCGTAGTAAGCGCTACAAACGACTCAGTGTCCGGGCCGGGATTTGCCTGCACAAATGGGCCGGCAGCCGGGCCGGGATTTGCTTGTACCAATAAGCCGGCATTTGGCCAGCCAAAGAGCTTGGCATATTGCCCGTTATCCAACCCAATAGCTCAACCCCAAGGTCCCACCCCAGCAGCCTATACAAACAAGCTCGCGTCCGGGCTAGGATTTGCCTGTACAAATTCGCCAACATTCGGCTGGCCCAAGAGCCTTGCATATCGCCGGTGATCTGGGCCGGTGGCTCGGCCCCGAGGTTCCTCCCCGGTTGCATGTACAAATTGGCTGCCAGGCCCAGCATATGGATAGCCATTTCGGTGTACAACCCAGGAGCATACCAAGCAATATTGTTGCCTTGCCTCCAATATTGGGTTGCATATACCAAGCAACCTTGCCTACCAATCTTACCAGCAACATATATTTGGCAAAAGTGCCCTACCTTCTTTAGCTGTCTAGCTTCATGTGCAGCTGCCTAGAGGAGTGTAAAGTGAGCCCCCCCCCCCCCGCCTCCCGGTCAAGCACATCCTTGAGGCCCTGTGCAACACATGCATGTTGCAGACCCTGTTTGTTGTATATGGTCTAAGGTGCAGCATGCTGTACCGAATGCGTTGGCTGGCCAATCCACCAATTTGGCAGGTTTGGAGCCTGGATCACTTGCACGGCCAAGCTGAGACTGCCAGCAAGCCCCACTGCTGCACGGAGTTAATCAGCTGCCCCTTCACCCCGACTTGTTCTCGTCTCAAAAGCACTGCACCATGTGCCCCTTTGTCCCCTCAATTCAGGTTAACCTCCATTTCCTTCCCCTGCATTTTGCAGGAGTACCGCCTGGATAAGTCCGGTCAGCTCTTGCCGCCGCCTCTGAAAAGAGAGCCCAGGCCCTCCAGCCCTTCACATCCCTCAAGTCCTTCAAGTCCCCGCCAGACTACCCTCGACTCATTCCTTGACCTTTCACCAGAGAAAGCCGTCAAACGGGAGCGTGGCAAGGCAAAGGGAAGGACAGGCAGACTGCAGGGGGCTTTCGGGGGGTCAAAGCCAAGAGCACAGTAACTTTTGTCATGTGCCATGCCAAAGCACACACCTACACTTGTGTATATGTCTCAGGGACATCCATCATGTGCCAACTCAACAACTCAGAGCAAAATGCTGTTTTCCTGAATTGGGGCTTTTCACACCATTTTGTGAACAGTTTGTCAAGCAGAGGGGCACATGTGTATACTTCTTCAAACATGCATGAAAAGGGCTTTTGCAAGAGCCTTTGGGCAGCTGTGGGAGTGAGAAGGTCATGTTTCAATCGCCGCGGGCAAGGGAACACTATCTGCAGGCATGACAACAGATAGCACACGACGTTCCAAGCTTGCGGGGGTCATACCTCAAAATTATCGTTGAGCGAGGGTAAATTGATGCATTTCGATGTGCAGAAATCCAAGGCAGATCCCACCCTGCAACCTAACAACATTCTTGGAAGGTGCAGGCACTGCTTTTCGGAAACAGGCAGATTTCAGAGACTGAAAAGTCCTGGAGACCAGGGGATCAAATGTTGAAATTGTCTCGGACACGTTGGGGAGCTGAGAGAGGGGACATGAATTTTTCGATTCTGCCTGTGAAACTACCTCCGCTAGACTACTTTGCTCTCGACTCAACATACTGACACGTTGAAGCAGTTGGCGGTGCAAGTTCCAAGTGCTGCGAGCGCAGGCAAAACCTGGGCAGCAGAAAAACCTGTGACTGTTCAACATGTGTCCTCGATTTCTCAAACACCCTGTCTCCCTAGCAACGATTTGTACCTGCCCGAAACGCCCAATTCTTGCAGGTTTCAAAAAGGGAAAGGGGCAGGCAAATGCATAGATACACGTATATGTATTCGTGCATATGTGTAGGTGTATGCATACGTACCTGTATTTGCAGACGTATCTGTGTCTGCGTATGTTTGTATATGTATGTCTCTCAGGGACCCAGAAACGCGCCAACACAGAGCGTTTTTCAGGGTTGGGAACAATGTGCCCTGCTGGGTGGCTACATACCCCGTTCACAGTTTCCTTGTCAACTAAATTTCGACAAAACAAATGACCATTTTCGATGAGTACCGGTTTGCTGGGGCTGTACGGTAAGAAGGGGTGGGACCTGCTGGTGGGAGGGCTCGCGGTTGCAAGGACCATGCCCAAAAGGCAGTGGATCTTCTTTGAGGATTCGCTGTGTTCCATGGCCCCGAGCAGCGGGGATAATCCAATCGCGTTCAGGTCTGCGCAAGCACTGCGGACCCAGGCTCCGGCTGACTGCCATGCAAAATGGAGTCCGATCGGGTGAAGATAGCATTTCTGCAGGTCCTCAGGGCGGCCTTCGAGGACTCAGTTCGTTCTGTCTTGTTCTTTGTATCCGCAGCCACAGTTGGTTACCCGCCACCCTGGTTGCTTGGTTTGAGCGCCTGCGGTGAATGGCGGGATCCAACAGTAGGCAGGGCTCAACGACTGCACTGGCGCCGAAAGTAAAGCCGAAGAGCCGCCAAGCGTTCCAACACGAGGTTTGACACCGATGGTTGGAAACAACGGGTGTCGTGCGCTGGCGTGTCGACTGGTCCGCGAAATGGGACTCGTGCTTCTGAATATCCTCTACCCACAGTCGGCCACCCTTCTCGCGCCCGGCTCCGTGTAATCGAGACAAGGACAACTTTTTTTCATTCCTTCAAAGACCTCCGCAACCCTGAATTGTCATTGCTGGATCTTTGAGTTTGACCAGTTGCAGGGGCTCGTGGACCACACGATCTCTTCCTTCTTCTGGTTTCCGCCAGACAGCCCCCATAAAGAGCGCATGCTTTTCTTCTTACTGCCGTCGGTGACCCTTCAAGCGCCATCTGTCACCCTCCCACTGTAGGTTCCAACCGCTAGCCTGAGTGTATCAGACACCGGAGTACTCTTTGTGTGGTGAGGAGGTGAGCGGGGGGGGGAATACAGAGGGGCAGGGACGGATGTGGATGGAAAGGGGGATGCACAGGGATGTAGGGGGGGGGGTATGGAGAGGTTTGCGCGGTCCCGGACTGGGGGCCCGTGCGTTTTGAGCCCCCTCTGCATCCTTGCTTGCCCCCCCCCCTTCCTTGCCGCCCCTCACACCTCGGCGCGCCCGCTCCCGTTTGGGGGTAGCAGATCAAAAGAGGAGGAGGCAACTCCTGGTCACTCAGGCGTGTTAAGCAGAACGCAGGGCTCCCCCTCTTCCAGAGCAGCTGTACTACCATTTCCTGAGATCTGTTTGTAAGTGGGCGATGATCAGTTCGACGGGACCCGTACCAGATCGAGTGCCGCGTTCGGGCACAGATGTGGTCCCTCTCGAGCGCTGCGACTCATTTCAATGCTTTTCGGAGCACACGATTCTTTGGATCCCTTGCCTTCGACTCCCGACGTTGCAGGCAACAATTTAGGGATTCGGCCACGCGACTATGCCCACCCACTACATCTCGTTCCGTTCCTATGTCGTCCTTTGATTCGGTTTTGTGCGAAGACGTGATTCTGAGATGCTGCGGCGAGCGTTGCCTGTGTGCTTTGCATGAATTGGTGCCTGTGGCAACACGACGCCTACCTCTTCTGCTGCAAATCAAGAGACTGTGGTCCTGTTCCCTTGGCTTAGACTGGGCTCACACAAAAGTCCCAAGGCGCAGGGAAAGTCAATGGGGGAGTGCGGGCGGGGCGGGAGCCCTCACAGTGGGGGGCGGGGGCAGGCATTACAGAAAAGCCCTTCGTCGTTGCTCCTGGGCCTTACTTCCAGAAGTCCTCATTTTACCCTGAAACTGCCTCCGAACATTTGCCCGAGCATTCAAGCCGGGGCTCCACGGCGGATGACCAGTGGACGCACGATGGTTGGCAGCGGCCCCTCCGGCATTGCAAGGGGTGGGTTGGCAGGGCTTGTGTGCATGTGGGAGCGGGATGCAACGTTTGCTGAAAATGGTCGACGAAATCTGTCGCGAATTGCAGATGGATGTGACTACAATGCAATCAAGGTGCCCCTCCCGTGGGTGACAATGAAAGTGACAAATTGGACCTTGAAAGTGCCAATGGAAATTTGAACCGCGTCAAATGGTGCCCCATGCAGTCATTGCATCACCTCAACCTAAACTGGCAACTGTGTGTCGATTTGAAAGGGTGTGTGTCAGGCACGATACCCCACCCCCCGCAGTGTCGGCTGCCCAAGATACGGAGGGTACCCCTGCAAGGACCGCATTATTTGGGACCTGATTTAATTCGGAACCATTTTTGCTGCAACCACATAAGACAAGGGTGTGCAGTCAGAATCTCAGGGTGTTGGGCTGAGGGACAGTTGAGGTGTTCTTGTTTGCCCAAGGGTCCCCACAATTTTCATTTGACAGGCCCTGCGCATTACCCTGACCCTTTGCTTGCACCAGCGCCACAGTTCCCATTTCCATTTTCTGCCTGCAAGCCACGGCCTTGTCTAAGCTGCAGCAGGCGTAGGGACCGTATTGACTTGGGATTTTTCCGTAGCTTGGACAAAGGTTGGTGGGTGGGTTAAGATACGGCTTGTCCAACACACGGAGCCTGGGTCACTGTGTTAATTTTGGGGCCTAAATTATTTCTGTCCCGATTTGAGGATGTGGGTCATGATGCTCAGTGTTTGTGCACTTTCGGGTTTTGCTGAGTCACAGTCGCTTTTTTGTGGTTGAGCGGTACTTCACCCGTTTTCACTCGGTTGTGAGCGGTTGGCGATGGCATACAAGTGGCAGTGGTGCCGGTTGCGTCGCGGTGCCTCGATGGTCCAGTTCTAATCGCCGCGCACAAGATACGGCGTGTCTAAGATATGGGGGTGTGTATGCCGTCTTGATCTCGGACATGGCCGTATCTGAGACAACGGGGGGGGCAGGGGGCTACAGGGTTTCCATTTGTTTTGTAAAACGCTTTTTCATAAGTTGTTCGTAAGTGACGGTGGGCGTAGACATGCCGCAGCACAGTGCAGCAGCCCGCCGCTGCAGCAGCAGCCCAAGACAGCCCCACAGGAGTGGAAAGAGCACAGCGGAAACAGTGACAAGTATCCGGCCATTCCCGGGATGACCCCCTCAAAAGGTGCGCGTGGCACGCGGGCGGTGCAAGTACCTCCCCAAAGCGAGCGTCTGAATACTTGCATCCGAGCGGGGCCTTTACTTTGCCCACATGGTCTTCATTGGTGTTGCCCGGTCCGCAGTCGTCTTCGATGGCCATCAATAGCCTGACGTAGTCGCAGCATTGCTCTGCGTGTGTTGTGGCCCAGTGCATGACTGTATTGGAAGGAAGGGACCAGATGTGGCCCCCCGGGCCTGTGTGCACGGCAAGGCCCCATTGGGGTCGGCTTTCCCCACTGCTGTAGCCAGACCCCCCCTGCTTCTCGGCGTACGTCCCATTCAAAGGTGAAATGTCCCTGCAGCGAAATCGGTGCCGGGCCGGATGAGATGTTCTGCATCGTGTCCGCAGTGGCTGACCCGCGCGCGAGCTGCGGTTTGGCACTGCGCACCGCTGCTGCTGCGATGCACAATCTTGGTCTTCATCATAGGGGCATTGGCAGTGCTGAGGGGTCAGCATAAGCACCGCCACCGCCAGGATCTCTCGCTGTGCGGGCCCAATGGGACACTCTTCGTCGTTCCTGGGGCCGGGAATCTGTCCTCCGATATCCTCCGCATGGGGAGCTGGGCCCGCGTCTTTCGTGTTGTGTACGTTGCGACCAACTGCAGCGCGCCGTTTCCGCGGGACGTGCGTTGCGTCCCCGCCCGGCGCCTCACGCGGCACCCCCACAACATGTTCAGCTTCGCTGAGACCGCCTGTCCGAACCGCCTCGTGGCGCTCACTCATGCAGACGTCGCGCTGCGGGACCCGGAACCGCTCCAGGCCATTGTGCGGGTGCTGCGCGAGCACCAGGCGCAGCAGGAGGCAAGGAACCCGGCGTACAGGGGATGGGCGGTGAGTTCCTCGAGGCGCGCGGGCACCGAGGGGAACCTCACGTGGCAGAGCCTCTGGATGTGGCACAGCGAGCGGTCGCTTGTGCCCGCGCTGCTGCCCATGTCCTGCTTCGCGCGCACACCCCTGTTCAAGAGGCTGCTTGCGGTGGGGGTGGACCCGGACCAGCGGGAGCTCATCGAACTGGACGGGGACTCGGTGCTTGCCCAGAGGCAGCCCGATGACCCGGACCCCTGGTACCACTCCTGTTTGAACCCGAGGGACCTGTTCAGGCCCCACAAGGGCGACGCGGACCGCCACGGGCCTTCCGCGGCGGGGGGGGCGTTCGGGGCGGCCCCGCCGCCCTCCCTCGCAATCGGAAGCTGTGGACATGAGCCGTGCCTTCGGCCCCACCCGCTGCGCAGGGACGCGGTACGGTTTGCTGACCCTGGTCTCATCAGGAGGGAGGTCGAGGACCGAGCTGGAGTGCGGGCTGGGATCAGGGGGTTGCTTAGTGGCCGGTCGATACTACACCCCCATCCCCCCCAGCACCACTAAGCAATCCCTGGCCGGGGTACGTGTTGGTCTTTGTGTTTTTTGGTGCTGGGATGGCTCTCGATGAGCTGCCCGGCTATCTTTGCGCTGTTACAGCCCCCGATCGCCGGCGAAAGGTTGCCCCCCTCGCTCCCCCCAAAGACCCAACTCTGAGAGGTGCGGAGTGCGGGAAACAGCCCTGGGACCTGCAAACAGTGCAGCTCCCCTGACCGAGAGCCCCCCCCCCCCCCCCCCCCAAAAAAAGAAACAAATTTTGCCGGGGATCCGCGGCTTATGGCACTGGGAGCGCACTCCACCAGCTCTACTTCATGGCAAAATGCCTGGCAATAGAGCGCACCGCTGATGTGTAACACCTGGCGCTTGGAGTTGGGAGCTGATGTAGGGAGCACCTTCCAAACTTCACGGTCTGAGTGTGAAGTCTGTCAGCGCTGGCAGGGGAGTGGGCGCCATGGAGGCAGTGATGCTGCAATTCTGTAGCGTGTGTGGGATCAGGGCATCCCACCAGCCATTCGGTCATGGCGGGCGGGGGGGCGGGGGGGGCTTCCCATCTCACCCAGCTTTTTTGGGGGGGGGGATCTGAACGGAGGTGGGAGGGTGGGCATGAGATGGGAGCGCCCCCTCCCCCCAAAAGCGTTTGGCTGCTGGCCTCCCTGTGACTGTGCCCCGCGTACAGCCCAGTATTGAATGTCCTCCAAAAGGTTTCATTGGTCATCAAGCCGAAGGTAGTGGAGGCGCCCTGTGGTGGTCACACGGATGCTGTGCAGCGCAACACACGAGATACGGGCCATGTTGGACTGCGTCTGGGTGGCAAGGGGGCTCTTAGGAGCCTGAAATTAGGGCCCCAAGTACTACAGATCATGGCATGGCGACACCAAAGCTGGGGCAGCCCCAATTTTTTTCCGGTTGCCATTACTTCAGGCGTTGGCCGCCCGCAGAGCACCGCAGACAGCCAAACCTGCCAAAAGGTAACACTTTGGGGCTATTTCTGGCCGCCTCTGCCACCCGGCCTCCGAAGGTGGTGCGATCACCGATGGAGCAGAAACAGAAATTTTTCAAATCCACAAAATCGAATCTGTGATGCCATCCATCAAAGGACTGGAGGTGGATAGAATCAGCAAAAGTCCGCCGGTGAGACAACAGAAAGAAGGAGCTTTTCCGTCTGCACTGGACAGTCCCCTTCAACTGTTCCCTCGTGTGCAGTAGTTGTGAGGGTCAGAGTCAACGAGACATTTTCGAGTCTAATTGGGCACACGATTTTGGTGGAATTCGGGTCTGCCTGCTGCCGGTCTGGTGGTGCCGCCTGCCACAGCTCACGAAAATGTGGCGCCGGGAAAGCGCCAAGCCCCGAATTCCGGATTTGGAAGTCTGTCGCAGACAACTTTGGGAAAACGTCCCAGGGACGTTGCCCTCGATTTTCCCGGCCAAAGTGCCGTCTGTGGAGGGTGCATGTCATCATGGCACTCTGCACGTCCGGTGGCCTTGGGACAGCGCACTCCAGCTCGGTGACCGCCAGCCCCGAGTCTAATGTGGGTCTCAACCCGAACCAATCCTCACCCTCGACCCCGCGGCATCCCCCAGCGCTGTTCCGCTGGCCGTTCACCATCGACCAGCAGCTGCAGCTGCGCGCCACCTCCGACAACCGGGTGCTCCTGACCTGCGTCAATTTCGGGTTTGTCCCTTTCCTCTGGAACTTCGTCTGCAATCTTGCGAGGCTCCCCCTTCCCCATTTCGTCATCGCCGCGCTCGACGCCCCCACGTACTCGTGGTGCATGGCACGGGGCCTCCCCGTTTTCTTCTTCCCTGTTCCGGGCACCAACATCACGACGGAGCCCGTGTCGTTCCACCACCCGGACTACATCGCCCTCACGCGGGCCAAGCCACTGGTCACCGCCGCGCTCCTGGGCCGCGGCTACGACGTCTTTTTCTTCGACGTGGACGTGGTCGTGTTCCAAGACCCGTTTCCTCTCATCCGCAGGAAAGACGTCATGTACTTCTCCACCGACCGCCAGTTCTCCGGCCTCCGATCCCCGCGGACCACTTCCAAATCCCCAACAAGAACACGTTCGGCTCGCTCCTCAACTCGGGGGTCTACTACGCCCCGGCCACTGCGTCTGTCCGCGCGGCGTTTGACCAGATCAATGCCCTGCTCGCGCTGGGCTGGGGCGACAGCGACCAGCCCGCGTTCAACGAGTTCTTGTGCACCCCGCCTCGGGGGCGGCGCGAGGGCGACCGTTACTGCTTCTGGCCGGGCGGTGACGGCGCTGGACGCCCCCCGACGGCCCGTGTTCCCCTGCAAATCCACGTATGGCACCCTTTGACAGCCGCCAATGGGAAGACCCTTCTCAGTGAAAAGGAGGACCTGTGGCAGCCCAAACACATGCATTCCTATGAGGCCCTCATCCCTGTGGTAAAGGGCATGTATACCCTGCACAACAATTGGATCAAGGGGATGTGGGATAAGGTGCACCGGCAGCTGCATTGCGGGTTGTGGTTCTTGGATGCACACGGGGTCTGTCCCGTCTAGGCCTCAGCGGGGCTGTGTGCGTGTGTGTGTGTATCGGGGGGAGGGGCTCACTCCAGCAGGCGTACCCTGCTGGGCCCTTCTGAAGCACGTGGTGATCATCACTGTCCTTGTGGGTCCGAAATACTGATTGAGTGTCGCTGATGACCCACGTTGTAATGCCCACATTTTTTTCTCTTGGACCAATATTCAACGGGAAATTTCTTCATGGTGGACTGTCATGCCTGTGCCAGAAGGATGCCGACAATTTTGAGGTGTTTGTGGGCCTCCTGATTGCCGGATGTTTCCATGATGCCTTCATGGAATAGATAGACTCACAAAGTGGGGACGCGGTTTTGGAACCCAGTTCAGACGGGTCTGTGCAGGCATCACAACATGACACCTCTGCGTGCATATGATGCTTGATGTCTTTCTGTGGTGGTCCCTGCCGAGGGCTGACTGAAAATTTCATCATCAACAAGATCTTTGAAGGAACGATAAACCATTAGCTCTGGAATGATTCTTCGGTACAACAACCTCACCGCCATTGTTCACCTGTCCCTCATGTCAAATCAATATCAGACCCAAAGTGGCACTCAGTTTTCAACACCAACAAATCTCTACTTCGTTTTTGACTGTCTGTTGCCGATTGTGTAAGTGATGGACGCGTGTGGAGGCTCTAGACAGGTTGCATGCAGCTCAACACAGATAAACACCCCACCCGGGTCGCCATTGAAGGCTTGCAGTTGCTACAGTTTTGTTGGTGACTGTCCTGCTTTGCTTGCCCCCGCGGTGTTGGTCACAGCCGGTACTCACATGCACTGCTGCTGGGTTGGTGGTCATGGCTGCTGCCCATCTGATAGCACCTTGGCAAGGTTGAGACCCACGTTTGTGGCGTTGGAACCGTCACTGACACTGGACTGTGTTCAGCACGACACAAAAAACCTTCTCATTAACCCTGTTCTCCATGTCATGAACCCTGTCACTGGTGTCATGAAATGTGTCAATTGTGTTACAGACCTTGTTAGTAACATTGCGGACCCTGTCAACCGATATATGAGCCATGTCAGCCATGTCACAAACCTGCCAGCTGTATCACTAGCGGTGTCAACCATGTCATGAACTGTGCCAACTGTAACAGACATGATCTGCAATATTTGTGAGAGTGGGGTGCAAGACCTCTGAATAGATTGCCAGCAGGAAAGCAATGCCTCTGCTACAAATTGTCTGTTACAAGGTTAAAATGTGGATGCACTCCTTTTATAGAGTAAAATGATACAGTTGTTGCAATAGATGTGCCGCTTCCCTCTCTTTGTTTAGGTGGTTTCTCCTGCCAAGGCACTCTTAGGGAGACCTGTCCGGGCGGCAGAGTGGTCTTTTCACGGTGGTAGGGTGCGGCACAGCTTGAAAGCGAGCTTGCTACACAGCGTCAATGCCTGCTGCACGGCATGACAGAGTGCCTACTGCATAGCGTCACCGGGTGCCAACTGTGTGGCGTCACGGAGTGCCTGTGGCATGGCGTCACAATGGCCTGTTGCATGACATCGCGGATGACCTGCTGCACGAAGGGTCTGACGAGGACCTGGGGGGCGCATCATATGGCATGACTAGCCAGGGTAGGTGTTAGCGCAGGAGTAGGCAGGTGGAGACGTAGGGGCAGGGGCAGGGGTAGGGGCTGGGTTGAGGGCAGGAGAAGATTTGGGGGCAAAGGCAAGACGAATGGTTGGGGTAGAGGCAGGGGTGAGGGACAACATGCTGGAGGGGACAGCCACGAGCTTGGAGTGCCTTGACGGCAGTATGGGGCAGTATGGGGCATGTCCAGGCGCAGCCACCCAGCCCAAAGACGTAGAGGGCGTATCGGGGACCAAGGCGTACCAAGAAGCCGGAGAGAGCATCATCACATCTTGCATATAGGTCAGCCCACAATATATTCATACCACACGATACGCCGATGTTTTTTCCTACCCCCCCCCCCTTTGTAATAGCTACGCCCTTGTAATAGCTACAGTAGGCGTAGGGACCATATTAATTTGGTACCTAATTTTAATTCGGTACAAATGTAGTGCAGCCGCATAACACATGGGTTTGGTGACAAATTTGCCAGCTACATAGGGTCATGGACACATTTGTTGTGAGTGTTTGCCCACTTGAACCCACATAGCTCTGATTTGGGGGATATTTGTGTACTATATCCCCCTTTCTTGCACCAGCTCACCATGCAATCTTCTCTTTTTCAACCTGGGCGTCCAATGATTTTCACACGTTCCACCGGTGAGCGTGTGGATGCCACAATGAAGGGGCCATCAAAGACTGGGGACCCGTTTGTGGTGTTGGAGTACATGAAGGGTGGGCGGGTGGTCACACACCCCTGTGCCGCCCTTTCAAAAACCGAGTTCTCCATCCGATCACCGTCCCCATCCCCGGAGCCGGAGGTGCACTCATACCATGCATTCTCTCACGTGTATGTCGGTAGTTGTATGTGTCGTGCGCAAGCCACGCCCTTGTAATAGCTACAGTAGGCGTAGGGACCGTATTAATTCCGTACTTTGGCGTAGCTATTACAAGGGGGGGGGGGGGGTACAGATGTTTCTTGTTTTGGTAGATTTGGCTGCCACGTAGCATGCCACAATGAGGGTGGAAATATTTTAGCACGGTCCCATGCAGCCCGGAAAATTTTGGCTGAATCACCTCGCAGAGGTTGTTAGATCAAAGCCAGGCAGGCGTATATATGGGGAAAACGCCACATACCCCCCCATTTTGGCCATTTTGGGGCTATTCGCGTACCCTACCCCAAGGGGTTGAATTGTTAGTTTAACCCCTTGTAAAATCATTATTTTGTCCAATAATCGCATCCCCCAATGAGTTTTTGGTCCGGACCCCCCCCAGACCCCCCCCACTTGAAACCCACTTTTTTCAGGTTTTGAGGGAGGGGGGGGGGTGGGGGGGGGGGTCAAAAAATGACCCCCCCTTTTTTTGGGTCGAAAATCATGAATCTTTTGGTTTTTTTCGATTTTGAGCCGAAAAAGTTTTTCCGGGTCCCGACTCTATGGGGTTTGTATGGGGCGGAGTGGGACGAGCGCTGATGCAGTTTATGCACTTTTCAGCCATTTATGCTATGTTGGCGGTTTTGGCAACCTCGGTGACCCCGTGGTACCCACTCTGAGGTGTGCGAGTGGGGATGTTGTGACAGTATATGCCTACTAGGATACGAAAGGACGTTTTTTGCAGTGTCTAGCCTTGCTTATGGCCGTTCACAACCCGTGCAAAGACGCGAAATGACTGTTTCCACCAATAATGGCCTAGTGAATGGGGAGGTACACAACCTGCTGATGCAGTTGTTCACCCTGGGCAGCTCAAAAATCGAAGTTTTCGAAACTTGTTTTTTTGATATTGTGACCACCCAAAATGACATTTCAAGCTATGCAAAGCATGTTTTAGGCCGTATTTACGTGTTTTTCACCTCATTTGGGTGTTAGGTCCGGGGGGGGGGGGGTCTCCCAAGGGATTGGTACACAACCTGTTTATGCAGTTTTTCAACCCGGACAGCTCAAAAATCGAAGTTTTCGAAACTTGTTTTTTTGATATTGTGACCACCCAAAATGACCATCCAAGCTATGCAAAGCATGTTTTAGGCCGTATTTACGTGTTTTTCACCTTATTTGGGTGTTAGGTCCGGGGGGGGGGGGGGGGTCTCCAGTGGGTATGCCTGTCGCCAGTGGGTATGGGACCAGACCATTGCGTTTTTGGAAAAGGAAAAGTACAGTGCACAGTCCCTGGACAACGCAGACCAGATACTGTCTTCCCTGCACCGCATTATCCGCCAAAACAAATGGCCTGCCAACCCCTCACGCTGTGTCCCCCTCTTGTACTTACTCGGTAAGGCCAAATCGCTCCTTAAAGGGATAATCCTATGGAGGCCCATCGCTGCGATAGTCCAGCCACAAATCCAGCGTTTCTATCTACGCAATGCAGCGCGTGCTTTCACACTCTTTTTGCGCCTGCTAGTGGAAGAAATTACTGCCTCTTTTTTAGTCCTCAGGATATGCGACCTCCAGCCCTGGGTACACGGCCTCAGTGACTGGGGATGCACGCAGATTGCAGAGTGCGACTGCTCAGGCCAGTTTAACAATGTTACCCCCCTGTCCGTCATGCAGGACATGTCGGCAGCTATTAAATGGCTCGCTGCTAAGCGCCGTTGGAATGCCAAAGAGGTGGTATGGAGCATACACCGCGATAACAAACAGCTGGACCGTGCAGGCGTAGGCACTACGTCTCGTTTTTTCCACATGACTCACGCAGACCTGGAGAATCTCGTGTATTTTTCCCTATTAACTGACACTTACACCCAGGCATCAGGCAGATTATGGTCCAGGACAGGTGCCATCCCAATGGGAGGACCTTTTAGCGCCCAAAGTGCGGATTTGCGCTCAGTGTGGGGAGCCAAAACGCGAGTGGACCTGATGAGGCGGCTAGGACAGCTCACTTTTTCACCCCGTGGACACCCACTGTGGTCTACCCCACGAGGTAACACGATATCCCTGGCTCAATTCCGGGACAACGTTCTCCTTGGCGCCCGTGGGCCGACAGCTTCTACAGAAATGCAACATGTCTGTGACGTGCTGTCGGAAACGTGGTCCCTCCCCGTCCTCTGTGATTGCATGACCGACGATAATCGGGTATGTGCAGGGACGTGCATGCAGCCATCCATCACAGCAATGGGTTTCACAGTGCACATTCACGGTGACCATCCCCCATTGGTTTATTCTCAGCCCTCTGGCCTCACCAGCGCATGGCACCTCAAGTACACTGTTACCTTGCAGTCACCGCCAGCGCACGCACACAAGCATATATCAAACATCATCGTTAGTGCTGTCCTCAACATACACCCGTTTCTGCACACCTGGGCGGGCTGCCTCCTGAGTGTTGCTTCCTGGGCGCAATTAGCCTGCTTGTCCGGGTACCCGCGGTCAACAGTTTTGCGCGCGCTGCACTCGGCGGTTCCGCGAATAATCAGCAGGACACCCTGGGACGTCGACAGCACCCTCGGTTGGTGCTGCCACGTCGTATATTTTTTGCCAGCTACGCGGGACACTGTTTTCTTCCGCCTTCGCCGTTGGCTCCAGGCACATGCAGTGTGGTCTCCTGCGGCGTATGCCTCTTGGCACATGCCACACCCGGGACCATGCAGTGCCATATGTGCAGACTGGTGCCACGATTTTCCTGTCCTCTCTGTTTTCTCTCCTCTCCTGGATCCCTGTGAACTCATCCGAACGGGGCTCTGCCCCCGGGGGGAGGGGGGATCACGGTTTCCCACTATATGTGAAGTCGATTGTAGTTAACAACTCAGGTCCGATGGTACCAGCTTGGCGGTGGTTCTCAACGTACCGCTGCGACCCATTGCTTCGCGTGTTGGTGGCCTGCCCACTGGCACCTCTGTGTCTCGCTCTTGTGACAGAAAGGTACCTATGGTCTGTTAGGCCACTGACGAGCCGATTTTCTTTCTGCGTTTTTGTGCTGGCCGCGTCTTGTGCCCACGTGCATTAACTCAGCATTCCTTCGGGGTCTCCCAAGGGACGGGTGCACAACCTGCTTATGCAGTTTTTCACCCCGGACAGCTCAAAAATCGAAGTTTTCGAAACTTGTTTTTTTGATATTGTGACCACCTAAAATGACCATCTAAGCTATGGAAAGCATGTTTTAGGCCGTATTTACGTGTTTTTCACCCTATTTGGGTATCAGGTCGGGGGGGGGGGGGGTCTCCCAAGGGACGGGTGCACAACCTGCTTATGCAGTTTTTCACCCCGGACAGCTCAAAAATCGAAGTTTTCGAAACTTTTTTTTTGATATTGTGACCACCCAAAATGACCATCCAAGCTATGCAAAGCATGTTTTAGGCCGTATTTACGTGTTTTTCACCTTATTTGGGTGTTAGGTCCGGGGGGGGGGGGGGTCTCCAGTGGGTATGCCTGTCGCCAGTGGGTATGGGACCAGACCATTGCGTTTTTGGAAAAGGAAAAGTACAGTGCACAGTCCCTGGACAACGCAGACCAGATACTGTCTTCCCTGCACCGCATTATCCGCCAAAACAAATGGCCTGCCAACCCCTCACGCTGTGTCCCCCTCTTGTACTTACTCGGTAAGGCCAAATCGCTCCTTAAAGGGATAATCCTATGGAGGCCCATCGCTGCGATAGTCCAGCCACAAATCCAGCGTTTCTATCTACGCAATGCAGCGCGTGCTTTCACACTCTTTTTGCGCCTGCTAGTGGAAGAAATTACTGCCTCTTTTTTAGTCCTCAGGATATGCGACCTCCAGCCCTGGGTACACGGCCTCAGTGACTGGGGATGCACGCAGATTGCAGAGTGCGACTGCTCAGGCCAGTTTAACAATGTTACCCCCCTGTCCGTCATGCAGGACATGTCGGCAGCTATTAAATGGCTCGCTGCTAAGCGCCGTTGGAATGCCAAAGAGGTGGTATGGAGCATACACCGCGATAACAAACAGCTGGACCGTGCAGGCGTAGGCACTACGTCTCGTTTTTTCCACATGACTCACGCAGACCTGGAGAATCTCGTGTATTTTTCCCTATTAACTGACACTTACACCCAGGCATCAGGCAGATTATGGTCCAGGACAGGTGCCATCCCAATGGGAGGACCTTTTAGCGCCCAAAGTGCGGATTTGCGCTCAGTGTGGGGAGCCAAAACGCGAGTGGACCTGATGAGGCGGCTAGGACAGCTCACTTTTTCACCCCGTGGACACCCACTGTGGTCTACCCCACGAGGTAACACGATATCCCTGGCTCAATTCCGGGACAACGTTCTCCTTGGCGCCCGTGGGCCGACAGCTTCTACAGAAATGCAACATGTCTGTGACGTGCTGTCGGAAACGTGGTCCCTCCCCGTCCTCTGTGATTGCATGACCGACGATAATCGGGTATGTGCAGGGACGTGCATGCAGCCATCCATCACAGCAATGGGTTTCACAGTGCACATTCACGGTGACCATCCCCCATTGGTTTATTCTCAGCCCTCTGGCCTCACCAGCGCATGGCACCTCAAGTACACTGTTACCTTGCAGTCACCGCCAGCGCACGCACACAAGCATATATCAAACATCATCGTTAGTGCTGTCCTCAACATACACCCGTTTCTGCACACCTGGGCGGGCTGCCTCCTGAGTGTTGCTTCCTGGGCGCAATTAGCCTGCTTGTCCGGGTACCCGCGGTCAACAGTTTTGCGCGCGCTGCACTCGGCGGTTCCGCGAATAATCAGCAGGACACCCTGGGACGTCGACAGCACCCTCGGTTGGTGCTGCCACGTCGTATATTTTTTGCCAGCTACGCGGGACACTGTTTTCTTCCGCCTTCGCCGTTGGCTCCAGGCACATGCAGTGTGGTCTCCTGCGGCGTATGCCTCTTGGCACATGCCACACCCGGGACCATGCAGTGCCATATGTGCAGACTGGTGCCACGATTTTCCTGTCCTCTCTGTTTTCTCTCCTCTCCTGGATCCCTGTGAACTCATCCGAACGGGGCTCTGCCCCCGGGGGGAGGGGGGATCACGGTTTCCCACTATATGTGAAGTCGATTGTAGTTAACAACTCAGGTCCGATGGTACCAGCTTGGCGGTGGTTCTCAACGTACCGCTGCGACCCATTGCTTCGCGTGTTGGTGGCCTGCCCACTGGCACCTCTGTGTCTCGCTCTTGTGACAGAAAGGTACCTATGGTCTGTTAGGCCACTGCCGAGCCGATTTTCTTTCTGCGTTTTTGTGCTGGCCGCGTCTTATGCCCACGTGCATTAACTCAGCATTCCTTCGGGGTCTCCCAAGGGACGGGTGCACAACCTGCTTATGCAGTTTTTCACCCCGGACAGCTCAAAAATCGAAGTTTTCGAAACTTGTTTTTTTGATATTGTGACCACCTAAAATGACCATCTAAGCTATGGAAAGCATGTTTTAGGCCGTATTTACGTGTTTTTCACCCTATTTGGGTATCAGGTCGGGGGGGGGGGGTCTCCCAAGGGACGGGTGCACAACCTGCTTATGCAGTTTTTCACCCCGGACAGCTCAAAAATCGAAGTTTTCGAAACTTTTTTTTTGATATTGTGACCACCCAAAATGACCATCCAAGCTATGCAAAGCATGTTTTAGGCCGTATTTACGTGTTTTTCACCTTATTTGGGTGTTAGGTCCGGGGGGGGGGGGGGGGTCTCCAGTGGGTATGCCTGTCGCCAGTGGGTATGGGACCAGACCATTGCGTTTTTGGAAAAGGAAAAGTACAGTGCACAGTCCCTGGACAACGCAGACCAGATACTGTCTTCCCTGCACCGCATTATCCGCCAAAACAAATGGCCTGCCAACCCCTCACGCTGTGTCCCCCTCTTGTACTTACTCGGTAAGGCCAAATCGCTCCTTAAAGGGATAATCCTATGGAGGCCCATCGCTGCGATAGTCCAGCCACAAATCCAGCGTTTCTATCTACGCAATGCAGCGCGTGCTTTCACACTCTTTTTGCGCCTGCTAGTGGAAGAAATTACTGCCTCTTTTTTAGTCCTCAGGATATGCGACCTCCAGCCCTGGGTACACGGCCTCAGTGACTGGGGATGCACGCAGATTGCAGAGTGCGACTGCTCAGGCCAGTTTAACAATGTTACCCCCCTGTCCGTCATGCAGGACATGTCGGCAGCTATTAAATGGCTCGCTGCTAAGCGCCGTTGGAATGCCAAAGAGGTGGTATGGAGCATACACCGCGATAACAAACAGCTGGACCGTGCAGGCGTAGGCACTACGTCTCGTTTTTTCCACATGACTCACGCAGACCTGGAGAATCTCGTGTATTTTTCCCTATTAACTGACACTTACACCCAGGCATCAGGCAGATTATGGTCCAGGACAGGTGCCATCCCAATGGGAGGACCTTTTAGCGCCCAAAGTGCGGATTTGCGCTCAGTGTGGGGAGCCAAAACGCGAGTGGACCTGATGAGGCGGCTAGGACAGCTCACTTTTTCACCCCGTGGACACCCACTGTGGTCTACCCCACGAGGTAACACGATATCCCTGGCTCAATTCCGGGACAACGTTCTCCTTGGCGCCCGTGGGCCGACAGCTTCTACAGAAATGCAACATGTCTGTGACGTGCTGTCGGAAACGTGGTCCCTCCCCGTCCTCTGTGATTGCATGACCGACGATAATCGGGTATGTGCAGGGACGTGCATGCAGCCATCCATCACAGCAATGGGTTTCACAGTGCACATTCACGGTGACCATCCCCCATTGGTTTATTCTCAGCCCTCTGGCCTCACCAGCGCATGGCACCTCAAGTACACTGTTACCTTGCAGTCACCGCCAGCGCACGCACACAAGCATATATCAAACATCATCGTTAGTGCTGTCCTCAACATACACCCGTTTCTGCACACCTGGGCGGGCTGCCTCCTGAGTGTTGCTTCCTGGGCGCAATTAGCCTGCTTGTCCGGGTACCCGCGGTCAACAGTTTTGCGCGCGCTGCACTCGGCGGTTCCGCGAATAATCAGCAGGACACCCTGGGACGTCGACAGCACCCTCGGTTGGTGCTGCCACGTCGTATATTTTTTGCCAGCTACGCGGGACACTGTTTTCTTCCGCCTTCGCCGTTGGCTCCAGGCACATGCAGTGTGGTCTCCTGCGGCGTATGCCTCTTGGCACATGCCACACCCGGGACCATGCAGTGCCATATGTGCAGACTGGTGCCACGATTTTCCTGTCCTCTCTGTTTTCTCTCCTCTCCTGGATCCCTGTGAACTCATCCGAACGGGACTCTGCCCCCGGGGGGAGGGGGGATCACGGTTTCCCACTATATGTGAAGTCGATTGTAGTTAACAACTCAGGTCCGATGGTACCAGCTTGGCGGTGGTTCTCAACGTACCGCTGCGACCCATTGCTTCGCGTGTTGGTGGCCTGCCCACTGGCACCTCTGTGTCTCGCTCTTGTGACAGAAAGGTACCTATGGTCTGTTAGGCCACTGCCGAGCCGATTTTCTTTCTGCGTTTTTGTGCTGGCCGCGTCTTGTGCCCACGTGCATTAACTCAGCATTCCTTCGGGGTCTCCCAAGGGACGGGTGCACAACCTGCTTATGCAGTTTTTCACCCCGGACAGCTCAAAAATCGAAGTTTTCGAAACTTGTTTTTTTGATATTGTGACCACCTAAAATGACCATCTAAGCTATGGAAAGCATGTTTTAGGCCGTATTTACGTGTTTTTCACCCTATTTGGGTATCAGGTCGGGGGGGGGGGTCTCCCAAGGGACGGGTGCACAACCTGCTTATGCAGTTTTTCACCCCGGACAGCTCAAAAATCGAAGTTTTCGAAACTTGTTTTTGTGATATTGTGATCACCTAAAATGACCATCCAAGCTATGGAAAGCATGTTTTAGGCCGTATTTACGTGTTTTTCACCCTATTTGGGTATCAGGTCGGGGGGGGGGGGGTCTCCCAAGGGACGGGTGCACAACCTGCTTATGCAGTTTTTCACCCCGGACAGCTCAAAAATCGAAGTTTTCGAAACTTTTTTTTTGATATTGTGACCACCCAAAATGACCATCCAAGCTATGCAAAGCATGTTTTAGGCCGTATTTACGTGTTTTTCACCTTATTTGGGTGTTAGGTCCGGGGGGGGGGGGGGTCTCCAGTGGGTATGCCTGTCGCCAGTGGGTATGGGACCAGACCATTGCGTTTTTGGAAAAGGAAAAGTACAGTGCACAGTCCCTGGACAACGCAGACCAGATACTGTCTTCCCTGCACCGCATTATCCGCCAAAACAAATGGCCTGCCAACCCCTCACGCTGTGTCCCCCTCTTGTACTTACTCGGTAAGGCCAAATCGCTCCTTAAAGGGATAATCCTATGGAGGCCCATCGCTGCGATAGTCCAGCCACAAATCCAGCGTTTCTATCTACGCAATGCAGCGCGTGCTTTCACACTCTTTTTGCGCCTGCTAGTGGAAGAAATTACTGCCTCTTTTTTAGTCCTCAGGATATGCAACCTCCAGCCCTGGGTACACGGCCTCAGTGACTGGGGATGCACGCAGATTGCAGAGTGCGACTGCTCAGGCCAGTTTAACAATGTTACCCCCCTGTCCGTCATGCAGGACATGTCGGCAGCTATTAAATGGCTCGCTGCTAAGCGCCGTTGGAATGCCAAAGAGGTGGTATGGAGCATACACCGCGATAACAAACAGCTGGACCGTGCAGGCGTAGGCACTACGTCTCGTTTTTTCCACATGACTCACGCAGACCTGGAGAATCTCGTGTATTTTTCCCTATTAACTGACACTTACACCCAGGCATCAGGCAGATTATGGTCCAGGACAGGTGCCATCCCAATGGGAGGACCTTTTAGCGCCCAAAGTGCGGATTTGCGCTCAGTGTGGGGAGCCAAAACGCGAGTGGACCTGATGAGGCGGCTAGGACAGCTCACTTTTTCACCCCGTGGACACCCACTGTGGTCTACCCCACGAGGTAACACGATATCCCTGGCTCAATTCCGGGACAACGTTCTCCTTGGCGCCCGTGGGCCGACAGCTTCTACAGAAATGCAACATGTCTGTGACGTGCTGTCGGAAACGTGGTCCCTCCCCGTCCTCTGTGATTGCATGACCGACGATAATCGGGTATGTGCAGGGACGTGCATGCAGCCATCCATCACAGCAATGGGTTTCACAGTGCACATTCACGGTGACCATCCCCCATTGGTTTATTCTCAGCCCTCTGGCCTCACCAGCGCATGGCACCTCAAGTACACTGTTACCTTGCAGTCACCGCCAGCGCACGCACACAAGCATATATCAAACATCATCGTTAGTGCTGTCCTCAACATACACCCGTTTCTGCACACCTGGGCGGGCTGCCTCCTGAGTGTTGCTTCCTGGGCGCAATTAGCCTGCTTGTCCGGGTACCCGCGGTCAACAGTTTTGCGCGCGCTGCACTCGGCGGTTCCGCGAATAATCAGCAGGACACCCTGGGACGTCGACAGCACCCTCGGTTGGTGCTGCCACGTCGTATATTTTTTGCCAGCTACGCGGGACACTGTTTTCTTCCGCCTTCGCCGTTGGCTCCAGGCACATGCAGTGTGGTCTCCTGCGGCGTATGCCTCTTGGCACATGCCACACCCGGGACCATGCAGTGCCATATGTGCAGACTGGTGCCACGATTTTCCTGTCCTCTCTGTTTTCTCTCCTCTCCTGGATCCCTGTGAACTCATCCGAACGGGGCTCTGCCCCCGGGGGGAGGGGGGATCACGGTTTCCCACTATATGTGAAGTCGATTGTAGTTAACAACTCAGGTCCGATGGTACCAGCTTGGCGGTGGTTCTCAACGTACCGCTGCGACCCATTGCTTCGCGTGTTGGTGGCCTGCCCACTGGCACCTCTGTGTCTCGCTCTTGTGACAGAAAGGTACCTATGGTCTGTTAGGCCACTGCCGAGCCGATTTTCTTTGTGCGTTTTTGTGCTGGCCGCGTCTTGTGCCCACGTGCATTAACTCAGCATTCCTTCGGGGTCTCCCAAGGGACGGGTGCACAACCTGCTTATGCAGTTTTTCACCCCGGACAGCTCAAAAATCGAAGTTTTCGAAACTTGTTTTTTTGATATTGTGACCACCTAAAATGACCATCTAAGCTATGGAAAGCATGTTTTAGGCCGTATTTACGTGTTTTTCACCCTATTTGGGTATCAGGTCGGGGGGGGGGGGGTCTCCCAAGGGACGGGTGCACAACCTGCTTATGCAGTTTTTCACCCCGGACAGCTCAAAAATCGAAGTTTTCGAAACTTTTTTTTTGATATTGTGACCACCCAAAATGACCATCCAAGCTATGCAAAGCATGTTTTAGGCCGTATTTACGTGTTTTTCACCTTATTTGGGTGTTAGGTCCGGGGGGGGGGGGGGTCTCCAGTGGGTATGCCTGTCGCCAGTGGGTATGGGACCAGACCATTGCGTTTTTGGAAAAGGAAAAGTACAGTGCACAGTCCCTGGACAACGCAGACCAGATACTGTCTTCCCTGCACCGCATTATCCGCCAAAACAAATGGCCTGCCAACCCCTCACGCTGTGTCCCCCTCTTGTACTTACTCGGTAAGGCCAAATCGCTCCTTAAAGGGATAATCCTATGGAGGCCCATCGCTGCGATAGTCCAGCCACAAATCCAGCGTTTCTATCTACGCAATGCAGCGCGTGCTTTCACACTCTTTTTGCGCCTGCTAGTGGAAGAAATTACTGCCTCTTTTTTAGTCCTCAGGATATGCAACCTCCAGCCCTGGGTACACGGCCTCAGTGACTGGGGATGCACGCAGATTGCAGAGTGCGACTGCTCAGGCCAGTTTAACAATGTTACCCCCCTGTCCGTCATGCAGGACATGTCGGCAGCTATTAAATGGCTCGCTGCTAAGCGCCGTTGGAATGCCAAAGAGGTGGTATGGAGCATACACCGCGATAACAAACAGCTGGACCGTGCAGGCGTAGGCACTACGTCTCGTTTTTTCCACATGACTCACGCAGACCTGGAGAATCTCGTGTATTTTTCCCTATTAACTGACACTTACACCCAGGCATCAGGCAGATTATGGTCCAGGACAGGTGCCATCCCAATGGGAGGACCTTTTAGCGCCCAAAGTGCGGATTTGCGCTCAGTGTGGGGAGCCAAAACGCGAGTGGACCTGATGAGGCGGCTAGGACAGCTCACTTTTTCACCCCGTGGACACCCACTGTGGTCTACCCCACGAGGTAACACGATATCCCTGGCTCAATTCCGGGACAACGTTCTCCTTGGCGCCCGTGGGCCGACAGCTTCTACAGAAATGCAACATGTCTGTGACGTGCTGTCGGAAACGTGGTCCCTCCCCGTCCTCTGTGATTGCATGACCGACGATAATCGGGTATGTGCAGGGACGTGCATGCAGCCATCCATCACAGCAATGGGTTTCACAGTGCACATTCACGGTGACCATCCCCCATTGGTTTATTCTCAGCCCTCCGGCCTCACCAGCGCATGGCACCTCAAGTACACTGTTACCTTGCAGTCACCGCCAGCGCACGCACACAAGCATATATCAAACATCATCGTTAGTGCTGTCCTCAACATACACCCGTTTCTGCACACCTGGGCGGGCTGCCTCCTGAGTGTTGCTTCCTGGGCGCAATTAGCCTGCTTGTCCGGGTACCCGCGGTCAACAGTTTTGCGCGCGCTGCACTCGGCGGTTCCGCGAATAATCAGCAGGACACCCTGGGACGTCGACAGCACCCTCGGTTGGTGCTGCCACGTCGTATATTTTTTGCCAGCTACGCGGGACACTGTTTTCTTCCGCCTTCGCCGTTGGCTCCAGGCACATGCAGTGTGGTCTCCTGCGGCGTATGCCTCTTGGCACATGCCACACCCGGGACCATGCAGTGCCATATGTGCAGACTGGTGCCACGATTTTCCTGTCCTCTCTGTTTTCTCTCCTCTCCTGGATCCCTGTGAACTCATCCGAACGGGGCTCTGCCCCCGGGGGGAGGGGGGATCACGGTTTCCCACTATATGTGAAGTCGATTGTAGTTAACAACTCAGGTCCGATGGTACCAGCTTGGCGGTGGTTCTCAACGTACCGCTGCGACCCATTGCTTCGCGTGTTGGTGGCCTGCCCACTGGCACCTCTGTGTCTCGCTCTTGTGACAGAAAGGTACCTATGGTCTGTTAGGCCACTGCCGAGCCGATTTTCTTTCTGCGTTTTTGTGCTGGCCGCGTCTTGTGCCCACGTGCATTAACTCAGCATTCCTTCGGGGTCTCCCAAGGGACGGGTGCACAACCTGCTTATGCAGTTTTTCACCCCGGACAGCTCAAAAATCGAAGTTTTCGAAACTTGTTTTTTTGATATTGTGACCACCTAAAATGACCATCTAAGCTATGGAAAGCATGTTTTAGGCCGTATTTACGTGTTTTTCACCCTATTTGGGTATCAGGTCGGGGGGGGGGGTCTCCCAAGGGACGGGTGCACAACCTGCTTATGCAGTTTTTCACCCCGGACAGCTCAAAAATGGAAGTTTTTGAAACTTGTTTTTGTGATATTGTGATCACCTAAAATGACCATCCAAGCTATGGAAAGCATGTTTTAGGCCGTATTTACGTGTTTTTCACCCGATTTGGGTATTAGGTCCAAGGGGGGGGGGGTCTCCCAAGGGATTGGTACACAACCTGCTTATGCAGTTTGTCACCCTGGGCAGCTCAAAAATCGAAGTTTTCGAAACTTGTTTTTTTGATATTGTGATCACCTAAAATGATCATCCAAGGTATGTAAAGCATGTTTTAGCCGGTATTTATGTAGTTTCCACCCTATTTTGGGTGTGTGTTGCTGGCGGTAGATTCTCTGCGAGGTGGACTTGCCGAAGGCAATAGAATTTCTTCCTCCAAGATGTCTGTGATGTCAGGTCTACAACTCCTCGGCCAATTAGGATGGCACATAGGGCCTGGAAAAAGCTGCTTGGTGCACCCAGTGTGCGATTTTGTTTTTTTGTGTGCCCATCGGGACCTGCTATATGGGACATCTAGAGGCACACTGCAAACAACTCAGAGAATGCAGATGAAGTCACGAAAGGGGAAAGAATAGTGGGCAACATTTTGAAAAAAGCCGTTTGGTTAATTAATTTTCTTTGAAAAAGCGACTCATCCCAAGGGTTAGTCGTGCCGCCGGGACTCAGGATTCAATTTTTAAGGGTAGGTGGGGGTGGGGCGGTGACCTGCCAAAACACGTAAAGAGAAAGCAGAGGACCCTACTTGTTACGCCACCACCTTTGTCGGTTGGGGGGAGGAGATTGTCATTGGTGTATCCATGAATTGTTTCACAACCTAGGCAAGAGAGAGAAACACTCATGCGTGAGCCGTGGTGACACAATCAGTTTTGAAAATGGGGCATGCCAATCAGAAACGACAACCTCCGCATATTTGGTCAACTAGTCATACCCCCCCCCCCCTTTGTAATAGCTACGCCCTTGTAATAGCTACAGTAGGCGTAGGGACCGTATTAATTTGGTACCTAATTTTAATTCGGTACAAATGTAGTGCAGCCGCATAACACATGGGTTTGGTGACAAATTTGCCAGCTACATAGGGTCATGGACACATTTGTTGTGAGTGTTTGCCCACTTGAACCCACATAGCTCTGATTTGGGGAAATTTGTGTACTATATCCCCCTTTCTTGCACCAGCTCACCATGCAATCTTCTCTTTTTCAACCTGGGCGTCCAATGATTTTCACACGTTCCACCGGTGAGCGTGTGGATGCCACAATGAAGGGGCCATCAAAGAATGGGGACCCGTTTGTGGTGTTGGAGTACATGAAGGGTGGGCGGGTGGTCACACACCCCTGTGCCGCCCTTTCAAAAACCGAGTTCTTCATCCGATCACCGTCCCCATCCCCGGAGCCGGAGGTGCACTCATACCATGCATTCTCTCACGTGTATGTCGGTAGTTGTATGTGTCGTGCGCAAGCCACGCCCTTGTAATAGCTACAGTAGGCGTAGGGACCGTATTAATTCCGTACTTTGGCGTAGCTATTACAAGGGGGGGGGGGGTAAAAACACGCCGCAGGAGGTCAAGTTCGAGTATACGGGATTCGGGCCCTGCGAATCCCCCGAGTACATGGGAACGGGCCCTACCGACCCTGCAGCAAGTGTGCGAAACCACCGGCGCGTGTCGTGTTGCCGCCTGCGGCGGTAGCAAATGGTTGAAGGTTGGCCGCTCCTTACGCCGGTTTTCCTCATGCACCCACACTTTTTGCAGTCCTATCATGGCATGGGTGTTTGACATTGTTCTTGATGATTGGCTGTCAAGGTGGGAGGTTTCCGAGTTGCAGCTCCTAGGAGATGCCCCCCCCTCCCCTTGGGATAGCAACGCTGAAAACCCCCTCTCACATTGGGTTCCCCATAACTACCCATTTTGACACCCCTGCCAACACCTCCATCGCCACTAGCACCAACACTGAAGAGGACCCCCCCCACCCTGCTACGCAAACCCCTCACCCCCAATTCCACTCCCAGCACCGCCCTACTGAACCCCCACCACCACCAAAATTCGTAGCGACCCCATCACCCCATGGATGGAGTAGTGGCAGGCTCGAGCAACTAGAATCCCCAAATGGCCACTTCAACATCAGATGGGCGCGCCATTAGTTTGTGATGCGCTGGCATGGGCAAGTACAAATCTCGCAAGGGGACATCGCATGTCTCGCTCCCAAAAGCCTCGAGAGGGTGCGGTTGACAATAGTGGCCACTATTCTCCGGCAAGCCCCTGCTCCCGTGCCAATCCTCCAACGTTGGCCCCACCATCGGGTTAGACAACATTGCCAGGTTTGCTAAAACACAAGCCAACCTCTTTGCGGCTGCTTCGCCCTCCAACCAAACAACAAATTTCCCTGCAGCTAGGGCACCCACACCAACCACCCCCCACCTCCCCCACCCCCTGGTCAATCCACCTATGCGGCGGGGCCTTCATCTGAGCCCGGATGTGTGCACGCTTACTCAGATGGCTCGTGGTGAGCCAAAGCCCAAACCCAAAGCCAACCCAAAGCATGCCGCTAGCAGCCACCTCACACATAGGCCACATTATCACCTTTGTTGTTACCCCACCCCCATCCCGGACCTATGCCACAAGGCGGGTGCCCGGCGGTGCGGCGCACCTATGCCCGTCACGTCTGGCTTTGTTTGGGCATGCTTGATGGAGCTAGCACTAGCATATCTTGCGGTAGCCGGGGAGGTTTATAACCTAGAAAATGTGGATGCCGATGCACCACCCAAAGACCCCCCCCCCCCTACACATCACGTAGCCGGAGTCCGACATGTCCTAGCAGCCTTGTGTTTTTGCGATCGCCTCTGTCTGACTTTGAGCAAGCACACCCCCCCCCCTCACCCCCCATCCGAAGCAGAAGGCAAGTGACACCACTGTGGCCACGGAAATGTGTTGCCGCCTGCATCTTAGAGACAAAATAACACATGAATCACTGAAAGGCTTGACCGGAGGGTATGGTATCTGCCACAACTTTTCCTCCTTTGTATCATTGATTACACGGTCATTTGTGTATTCGCTTGGATGGGGGGGGGTGGGTAGGCTCACACATGACAGCTCACACATCACCATACCGGGGTTGGATTTCAATGTGCTGGTGCCGAATCCCAAAAGAGTGTTCGTGTTTTGAAGGGTCGGTGTTTCCAGCCACCCCGAGTAGTTAGTCAGGGAAATGAACCGGGATCGGATGATGGTCTAGGGGTGGTTTACGGAGGCATACGTCAAGAAGTGTAGCAAAAAAGTTGCCTTGTGCAACATCGTCTTCCACGCGCTATTATTTTTAACGATTAAGCATGTGGCTTACCGCGTCATTATAATTAACGCCCTTGCGGACAAGGTAGTGGGTCGAGTGCCGGACCCCTGGCATGTGCTAATTACTACTGCCGTGTTGTGGAGTTGTGGCCCACTGGTGGGAGTGGACAACAAGGGGGGTGAGTGGGAGGTGTGGGATGAGGCACTGGACAGGCAGCTCTCTTCTAGGGCTGTGGTGTTGCCGCTAGGTCAACATTTCCGCACCGATGTGTAGCCTACATGCTATGAGCATAAGTGTTTTTGGGCTATGGAGTTTGCTTGTTTGGAGCGTGAGAACTCACGTACGCTCCCAATCGCCGCCACAAGGATTTTTAAACCACTGCTGGAATGTGGCGACAAGCCGAGGCAGATGACGTTCCGCAGGAGCCACCCCACTCTAACCCGCCACCATGAGTCACTGTGCGGAATTTTGGCTACACCAGGACCACAACCATGTGTGCCGCGAACATAGTTGAACTAGCGATTGGGCCTACGGCCCTCCCCCACAACGCACGTACCGTATTGCTTGGAGCATTGAGCTCCCCTCGCATAGCGAGTTACTGCCTCTCCCCCCCAACACTCCCGGACCACACAGAGGCGGATGCCACCCCTCACAGTACAAGCAACACTATAGGTTGGCCACTACAGAGCTGGCCCCCTTGGGGGCGCCACGATGAAGAGCGGTACTTTCCTTCCAACCCTGGTGTATAGTAGCATGCAGTAGACACATTTTGTGTCCGCGACAAGACATCCGGATGATGAGGACCTTTGGACCACTTGAGGCACTGATCCCAGCTTTGAGGGGCTGCAGGGAGCCACGGAAAACCTCGTGATATGGCCACGAGTCAATTAATGGTAGTCACGGACGTGTTGGTGCTATTTTCTTGGCCCGTGTCACAATGTCCTACATTGGGAAGTACGCGCCAAAGCAGCACAGGCAGGTTCCCCTATCACCACTGTAGCAATGTCAGCAACAGCAACAACAAGGAAGTGGCCAAGCGCCAATTGGCCAAGTCGAGCGGGGTGCAGCAGGAGTAGATGCAATTTAAAGCAAGGCTAGAAGAGGGATTGAGGAAAGAGCATACCCAAGTCAGGGTAATGGAGATGGAGATGGACCTAGTGACCAACTTGAAGGCAAGGAGCAAGAGTCTGGGCTGGGAGGCAATGGCACTGGAGGCGGAAATGGTGATGACAGCAATGACGGCAATGACGGCAATGGTGGAGCTGATGATGGAGGTGAAGAGAGTGAGGAAGCCCCCGAAGACCAGTGTCGGTGGGAAGTGGGAAGTGCATCGATGCGGAGTCGGTGTACTAGACCCTTGTGCCTACACTGTGCAGTTGGTTGCCGGTTATGGTCAAGTTCGTGGACCCTAGACCGGAGAAGGGTTGGAGTGGATTGAAGAGTTGGATGAGTGCGCCGAGGACGGCTGGTGGAGTGCGGGATGTCGAGTCATGGAGGCACTCTAGAGGTAGGAATAAGTGGCTTTGTGCGGCATATTTGTCAAGAGTTTGTGGATTTCTTTGGTCCTCCCTTATTGGAAGTAGGTTGTTCGGCCGAAGCATACGAAGCCTTTCTCGCCGCCTAGAACAAAGGTATCATTAGGTGCAAATCCAAAACAACAAGGGCAAGGTGGGTTGACAAGCTACACCCCATGGCGCTTCAACCCTGCAAAGAGGAATGATTTATGACGATCATGCTCATGCGGGTTAGAGAGCGGCTTATGCAAATTATGTCTCATCCTCATGTGGGTCGTAACGAACTCCGCCACATGCAAATGTGCAAAACGTACAAGGTTACGGCCCTCCTCATGTTTCTTGGAAATTGTTTTGCTCCATGGCGAGGAATATGTGGAATCGTCACAGCACGCGTGAATGTAGGAGTGGTTGTTTTGTGGTTGCATAGGAGTGTGCGACCTTTGGCCAAGAATATGGAGAGACTATTGGAGAGGCTGGAGTGGGCATTGCACCCAAGTGCAAACCTTGGCCCCCTTCTTGGGGGCCGATTTTTATCTAAGTTGGAAAGGAGAAGTTGCCTTTGGACTAACAGTATTATGATCCCGGCCTCCAACAAAATTGTTATATTTCTCCCGCAGTGCTCCTCCTTTCCTCCCCGCCATGCTATCAAAAAAGATGCAGCACCCAGGCCAAACCAGAAGCAGGGCCCATTTGGTGTGTATTTGCCTCCTAGTGGTGTTCAATCTAGAAGTGCCCAAATTGGGTCACGACCCTGTAGTAGGCCGAGTTGCTGGTAGTGTTGACAAAATACCAGTTGGTGTGTTGCACGGTCTGGAACAAAGCCCGTGTGGGACATAGAAAAATGGGTGAAAATTTGGTCCATATCCATCGGACATAAAGAGCTGTTTTACCTGATGGCTGTGAGGGGGTGAACAAAAGTTCATAATGAACGACTGCGTCCTGCATGCCTTTATGGGCAGTGTTGAGATGCACAGTGCTTGCAGTTGTGCGTGGTTGACATGCAAAGAGAGATAGGTTTCCATGGTGGCTCATACATACTGTTGATCCCCTCCTCCCAGGGGGGGGGGGGGCTCATGGATACGACACGATGATAGTTTGGTCAAACTACCCCCCTTTTTCTACACATCCCGAAAAAGTAGTGTTAGAGGCCATTTACACGCTTTGCGCACATTTTTTCCTTTTTTCGTCCCATTCTGCATGCACATCACATCACAACAAAGCAGTACGCAACACTGCAGTGCATTGCACCGCACTTCACTACATAGTTCTATCTGCTTGCATGTATCCTTGCCCAAATTCACACCCCAAACAGATGAGGCTGAGCTGCCAACGTGGCAGTGCAGTGCCTCATTTGTTCTTGAGGGCTGACGACCAGTGTTTGTGGGATTTGGTCGCTTTGCGAGATCACCGTGTGCATCCAATCTGATTGTTGCGCAGCATTTTTTAATGGCTAAACAGCACTAAGATGAATTGCTGCCCATCCAAGTGGGGGATTTTATTTGCAATGGTCTTCTTTGCAACCTTGCCATTGGGGACCTTGAGGTTGTTGGGGCACGTTGTGCCTATATTACGGCGACAATACTACTTGGAGCCGTAATGCAATGTGGTACGGTGCGCCTGACCAACTAGGACATCACTCGCGCTATTTGCATTGCCAGTGCATGCCACGCCATCGCCGTCCCTGATAATGGCACCGCTGCTGGTGATATTCTGCGCTCTCTATAGGTTGTTTCCTTGCCTGCTTGCCTCCGGTGTTTTTGCCAATTTCCTGTGTCTGCAATGGCATGTGATTGGCACACGACATTTTTGTGTTGGTGCGCTCTGATCGGACCACGTCCCCACCCCGCCTGCCAAATTACTGTCTCTCAATCAATCTGAGCTCTCCTGCATCCACATCTCGAGCACTCAATATTCAACAAAGAACCTGCTTCTACTTGTATGGGTGTCCATGCTGGTGGTCTCCCCCCAGAAACAGTGCCGGTCAGAGCTGGTTCCCGGTCAGGCAACACGATTTCGGCATCCACACCTCGTCACTGTTGTGTTATACCACAACGCTGCACGCTGGTCCAGTATTTGCTGGCTTACCACTGTGCGGTGCACAGGTATCCGAAGTTTACTTGTGGTTAGGTTGCAACAACTTGTGGGGTCCAACATCCACAACGCTGCACGCTGGTCCAGTATTTGCTGGCTTACCACTGTGCGGTGCACAGGTATCCGAAGTTTACTTGTGGTTGGGTTGCAACAACCTGTGGGGTCCAACATCCTCAATGCAGTGGCTGTACTAAGAATGGTGATCCCTACGCAGTGTGTGGGGGACTAGCAACTCATGGGCCGCTTCTGCAGCTTTTGGCACATGGTGCGTCACCCCCAAAGACCATGCACCTCACCCGCCTGGGATTTGGTGCTGTGGCAGACCGATGCCGCACATTATCCTGGTCCCCCAACATGAGAAGTATTGTTATGGCCTACCTATCATGATGTTTGGGACCTGCAACCACTTCACAGCAACATTTTTGGCAAGTGTGCTGTGTAATGTCTGCATGGTTGGCTGCATGGTTTGGAGCAGCAGTCGCTATCTCTATTATCGCGGTCAAATCATTGGTGTGGGATCTGATGGAGACTCATGCTTTGGCGCATGCCCTGGCTGTTACCCAGGAACACCAAGTGCCTGTTATCCTTGGTGGACTTGACGTTGAGTTAGCAGTGGTGCCATCAATTTTGATCCGCCCCACTTGGTGAAACGCGGCCGATCCAATCTGTTGAACAACGGCATGGAACTATTCACTGGAAAGAAGATTAATGGGGCCCTAGTTCGAGTCGTAGCGCGCACCGTGAATATGGAGCTGAGGGATGCCGCTTGCAAGGCGGCACAGAAGCAGCATGTGCCATTTGCGTTGGAAGTGCTGAAGGACATCAACTGCATCGTGGATGGCATGGACACAAACTCCAGTGTGCTAGGTACCATGGGGGACGTCCTGCCAGATCTCCGGGTATTGGGCCGCATCTTCAATGGCATCATCAATGGCTACTTCTCGTGGGACCTACCCCTTGCAAGCATGGTGCATCGCCTCGTCATATCCCATGCACTCCTGTTGTACTGCCGCAACCCGTTGGGACAACCATTCATGAATGCAGGATTGTACACACACTTGCAACGAACCTTCCAGAGCTTTGTGGACAGCATACCCTGGATGCAGCAAAACACACCAAACAGCAAGCCGAGGAGGCATGTGGATTCGGTGAGTCAACGATAGGGCAGTGCCAGACCAGAATCGTGGACAAAACTATCACCAGTACGTGCAAGTTCGATGCACCGTTGCAGTACAAAGCGGCACTGAAATGGCACCGTCCCAGGATGCAAAAAGCCCCTTCACTTTGAATGTGCGGCACCATTTTGACCGAGACCACCCTTCTGCTGACATTGATACGTATGATCTCAGCGACTGGGTGGTGAAGGAACAAACGCGTCAAGAAATGGCAAGAAATGGCAGAACACAAAAAACTACCCCCTTTTTTCAACTGCGCCAAAAAATGTGCATAACTCATGGTCTCCCACTTTCGAGGGTCGCCCCCCCCCCCCTTGCCTCCCCCCCGTGCCCATTGCGAGAAGAACGCCGCTTGCACAATTTTTGGAACTATGGAATTCGGCAGTTGCCGTTGCTGGTTGTCATGAAGACCAAGTTTTTTCTGTGATTTGGGGCTGATGATGGTATTTTTGGGGTGCCGATTCCTATCCTGCCACTGGTTGCCACATGTCTAGTTGCCTGCGCATGCAAATCATCATACAAGGACTTTGCACTAATGTAGTGTGAATCCTCCTATCTTCTGTGGATGCACGTAAACAACGCCCATGTCAGTAAACAACGCCCATGTGGGAACAACACGAAGCATGGTTTCCGTCATTTTTAGTGTTTTATTGTTGTTCTCGCAAAGGGGGCAGAGGGTGATATGTGAAGGCTCGGCAGTTCGGCGGATGGCAAGCAAGCAGGGGCTCTTTGGGTGAAGCACTCAAGCAATGGCAACTGGTGAAGGGCCGCAGTTGACTTTGGGGGGCGGAGGCACACGTTGAAGCATAGCAGCCGTGATGACAGAAGTCCTGGCTGCAAGCACATGCATTGTCGTGCAGGAAGGGAAGGCTTAGGGCAGTGAAAGGGACATGGGGAGGGGACAGTGGGATGCACGAGCCCTGCAATGCGCACCGCCACCAACCTTCGTTGCGCAATGACCGCCTTGTGCAACACCCACCCTCTGTTCAAATGGCATTTTTTCACCCTATGCCGAAGGACAACCTTGTGGTTAAACGGCAAAACACTTATCGTCTTGTGCAAGGTGGGGTACCCCCCCCCCCTTGCGCAAGCATGGCCTTGTCCATGCGCGGTGACCCCGTGCCACTGTCACTTTTGTGCCCACATTTTTTGTGGTCCAAAATATAAAGTCACAAGAATGTGACCGCATTGTGTGTGGGAAGATGAGGGATCGGGGGCTAGGGTATGCAGTGCTGGGGTTAGGGGGTTGGCACAAGGCCTCGGTATCTGGTTGTATGCCTTTGGCGGTGCCTATTGGCCTCTCGCCACTGCTCATTCTGACCCTCTGCGGGCCTCAACGTGTCTTGGTCGTGTCAATGAAGCCCCTCGATGACTTGTCCAATTTGACTACTCCAGGGTCGGCTGTCCCGGAGATGGGTGGTTGCCCGTGCCGTTGATCACGTGCATCCGGATGCACACTCGGAGTCCATGCTGGATTTGCCGACTCCATCACTGACTTGTGCGCGCTAGGGTGTGCGTTTGCAGGATAATTTTCCTGATAGGGGCTTCTAACAACCACAATGATTCTTTCCCGTTTTCCTTGTCCTTCTTCTCTCTCTGCGCTGTGCACCGTTTTTGGCGAGCGTAGTCTAACCCGTCCTATTCCCCCCCTTTGTTCGTCCCTTTCCCCCTGCCCAGTTTCTTCCCCACCGACTCCATTCTTTTTGCCCTTGGCAGCTTTGGGTGGCGGGGGAGCATGTTGCTGTAAGGAGGGGGTAGAGCAGGGGCGGGGGAGGGGGAGTGGGAGAGGGTTCATCGCACTCTGCCCCCTGCTTCCCCTTGAGGAGGGAGATCTTGGCTCAAGGGGGCTCCTTGTTGGTGTTGGTGTGCTTGGTGTGGGTGGTTTTGGCCACTTGCTTCTGTTGGCCCACATATCCTGGTCTCTCCTAGGCCTAGTTGCATGTTGTTTGCTGGCATGATGGCCATACCTGGCGTGGCGGTGGTAGACCATGCACGTAGCGCCCGCCGTTAATCTAAGGGTTCCGGACCGGGGCTAGTTCCCCTTCGTACGTGTCCCCGCAGTTGGGGAGACGGAGGAGTCCGAGGCCTCCCCCCCTCCCCTGTAAAAAGTCTGTTGGCTCATCACCCAAGGTCTCGGTACCCGGGTGTCTTTTCTGGGCTGTCCTTTGCTGTCCTAGGCTGCCCTCTATTGTTGTTGCATGGGTGAGCGCGTTCCGCCATTGTTGGTGTCGGTGTTGGCGGAGCTGCAGGGATAGTTGCTGGGGTGTGGTGCGTGGGGGGGGGGGGTCCATTGTGAGTGGTGCCAGTGTTGCTGCCGGTGATGTGGTTTCTTGTGGCACTGGCAACCAAATCAGTCCCAATCTTCGAGTCCTGACGGGGCTGCGTCCGCCATTGGTGACCTCTCCCTCAGTTGCTGGTTCACTTGTGGTTCGTTCGCCGCCAAGATCAGTGCCCTCCCACTCTTTGGCTTTCCCCACGTCTCCTTGCCCCTTGTTGTTGTTGTTGTGGTGTGTAGTTCGGCGTTGGCAACCAAATTGGTCTCAATCTCCGAGACCTGACGGGGCTGCGTCCGCCATCGGTGACCCATAACCCTCAGTTGCCGGATCACCCATGGTTCAATCGCCCCAACATTAGTGCCCTACCACTCTCTCGTCTCCCCCACATCTCCGTGCCCTTGTGTGTTTCTTGTGGTGTGCAGTCTTCTGTGTTGTTGTGTGAGTTGGTGTTCACTCGTTCTCATCCACAGTTTTGGTGCTATGATGTTTGCGTAGTTTAGTTGGGCCATGAGTCTCACTAAGTCGTCCATTGTGAAGTGTAACCGTTTTCCCTTGATAAACACTTCGGGTGCCCATATCCTTTCCTCTGGTACCCACGCATAGCCTGCACTACTTGCACCAAGTAGACGCTATCTGGTCCTAGGATGTACATTCGTGTTCCTCCATTCGGGTAGTCTCCTGTCCACCCCCGTCTCCTCTTTTCCCTCAAATTGCGGTCCCTATGTAGGCTGAGTAGGTCTGGTGTGTACCACCTGAATTTCTCTCCAAAAAGCAGTGGTCTAGTCGTATTTGTGTTGTATCCTTGTGGTGGTGGTGCACCTGTCGGTTGCGGCTCCGCCCGTCGACTTTTTCTTGCTCCCCACAGCCACAAGCTCCACGTGTGTTTTGCCCCCTGGTCCCCTCTATCTTCTTCTCGACTCTGTTGCTGGGCCCGCTGTGGGGTCTTCCCATGCGGTTCATTTTGTCCGCAGAAATTCCATCCGAAGCATATCGGGTTCAACTGAAAGTTTGTGTAGTGTGGTTGTGGGGCTGGTTGGTTATTCCCTCCTTGGGGTGGGGGGATTACGTGGTCCACATATTTGCGCATATTTGCACGTATTGACCACATGTTTCTCGATGGCCCCCTAGGTAGAGAGGAATGATGGGTACCGTTGTGCCCGTGAGCAGTGTTGTGGTACTTGCTGTTTGTTACTGTTTGCTTGTTACGTCACATGGTCCATGTCATGTGTCACAGTAGACATATTCTTGTTGAGACTACAGACCGTTTGTTGAAACGATTGCGTGCACGCACAGCCCAGGAGGCAAAACAAGTGGCCTTTTTCACACGACTACGCATTTTCAACCCCCGCCATTGGTGATTTGTCTCATAATATCCGTGATTACCCGGAGCTGCAGTTAGACAGACTCCCGGGAGTGCAGGATGAGTGGGCTGCCTATGTCACCACTTTTCACAACATCACAAGCAACACACCCCAACACACCTTGTTGAATGGTGGGACTCTTGCCCATCGTCTGCCCTAAAGGATTATGTATTGTTCCTCATCACCATGGTGATGGGGACTGGCAGTGTCGAGCTCTTTTTTTCATTTGCCAAGTACAAGATGTGTTGTGGTTTGCTTGTGTCCATGGAACACCAGAGATTCATAGCATGCATGGGACCCCCCAGAAATTAACGGCATCCATCCAAACAACACCAAGAAATACAACAATACAACTGGCCATCCAAGGGCATGTGTTTGGAAAACTTTTGATGGCCAGAAGTCCACATATTTTACCATATGTTACCACATTTTCCCACATAATACCACATTTTTACCACATTTTATCCTATTGTTACTTACCACATAATCCCCCCCCACAGCATGCAGGTAGGACTTGCAGCTACCCATCACTGTGCTTTGGTGCGAGCCTTTCCATGGCGTGTGATGTGACTCGCAGCCATACCTAATATTGCCAGACCCAACATGCACCCCGTCATGTCCATGCGCAAGCACAACCTTGTCTCAGCATGGTGACCCCGCGTTAGTGTCGTTTCCTTGGCCCGGGCCATGCTTGCGCAAAGGCGCAAGGGGGAGAGGGCTGCATTGGCACTTTTCGATGTTGAGTGTTGTTGCTAGAGTGTGGACTCCAACCGCTCAGCAGTGGCACTTTGAGCATGCTTTGAGCATGCCCTGGTCAGTCCTGCTCTGAGTGTTGACTTCGCTGTGTCACAGGGGGGAGGGGGGTTCCGCGGGTCTTAGGATGCCAACTACCCCCCCCCTCCAAGAGGGAACCACAGAGCAAAAGGCCAGAGAGAAAGAGAGACCCGCAGAGCGAGAGTTAGAGACTAACCGGCACTGTGGGAGGGTGGTGGGTGCGAGCTGACCCAGATGTACAGATAGCCAAAGCACAATCAAAAGCCACCTGGAGTGGTACTGAATTGGTCTACGCTGCAGTGCAGCAAGGCAAAACATTGAACTGAGTGGGGATGACCATGCGCTTGTGACACGGGGGCGTATGCGAGCCCAGTATCTGTTGCCTCATGGCCAAGAGGGAACCGCGGTGCGAAGGGGGCATTATCTGCTTTACACGGACGGTTTGTGGAAAAGGACAGGTTCAGCGCGTGTACTAAGGGGGGGGGGTGTGGGATTTATGCCCCCCCCCCCCCTCAGAGATTTGGACCAGAATTGAGAATTTCCGAATCTTTAAGTGAGGAGGAGAGACAAACCAACAACGCAGCAGACGTGGTGGCCGTAATTGCTGCATTAAGACGTTTTGAGACTACAGATTGTAAGATATGTGTGTTCACAAATTCGGAGTATGTGGTGTTGGGGGGGGGGGGGGTAGCACGCAAATGGCAACAAAATGGTTGGGTGGGCTCCAGGGGGCCTTTGACAAACGTAAGATTGTGGGTCGAGCTGCTAGACGTCCTGTCTTACATGGGTGACAGAGTGCAATGGGTTCAAGTCCCATCACACGTGGGACTTGAAGGCAATGAAGTTGCCAATGACTTGGCAATTGTTGGCATGTGCCGCAGCCTTTGTGGGGGGTGGTACACGGGAGACCGGCCCCAACCCCGGTTGTGGGAGCGGTGACGGAGCCGGAAGTCCGGTCCCCTTTAGAGTCATCGTTTGAGGGCAGTGACGACGAGTCGCTGTGTGAGTTTGCGGTAGATCTTGCGGAACGGAGTTCAAACGGTTCGGGGCACAGTTCAGGATCGAAAGGATCCAGCGGGGCATCTGACTTCGCTCCGGCATGGGATCATGGTTTGTATGTGGGACTTGTGGGTGGCTATTCTAAGGACACGGAGTCGGCTGCTAGCTCGGAGGTAAGGGACTGGGAGGGACACTTGAGAAGAAAGTGTGCCACACTTCTAAAGAAGTGAGTTCAGGCAGCGCATGCAGTACCCCTTACCTTTTGGTGCAAGCAGTAGAGAGGATGCTGCAGTGGCATCATGCACGAGGCCAATCTTCCGGAGCGTGGGGTCGAACCCCGCACTTCTCTTTGAATATGAACCGGCATTTGCCGAAAGCCCAGAACCCGGGTCCTGGGGATAAATGGGAAGCACCGACTGTCCCGAACTCCCCAGTTTTTCAACCTGAACTTGAGAATGGGACAGGTCGAATTCACGCAGCCCATCGCACATAAGATAATCGCCTCGGCGAGTGAAGACGAAACCGCACACTGTGTGAGGAAGGGATGACATGAGGGTCTCTCGGAATGGGGAGACATATAACAGGTATGGCCATCATACTATAGCGGTACCATCCACGACCCGTGCGCCGTCCAGGGGGGGTTCGAACCCCGGGGGGGGGAGGGGGGGCACGTAGACACGTGTCACGGGGGTGTATGCAAGTCGTGTATCCGTTGCTCATGGCCTCGGGTGAATCTTCCGCTCCCAACCGGCAGAGAGGTGGTTTTTTTTCAAGCTCTCACTTTAGGGTAGCAGGGAATGGGTGGATGGTGGTTTCCCTAGACAGCAAGGTAGAACCGAGGCGAGACCTGTGATAGTGCGAGACACCATCAACAGACAGCGAAATATGCGTGCGCCCGTGTGAGCTGATGCCCAAGCCTGCTGGTATTTGTTTGAACGGCGTTTTTGAGATGAGGCGAGACCTCTGTCAGTGCTAGTCACTATCAAAGGGCAGCGAAGCTTTCATGCGCCCTCGTGAGTTGAAGAAGCTTGAACATGAGGCACGGTGCACACTCCTTGACGCGGAACGTTCTGAGTTTGTTGCCCTGGTGGGACTTATCGTCGGCCTCGTGCCACTGACACTGGAAGCACAAGCAGCAAACTATGTGCGGATCAGGTTGAGGCAACCGGAAACCGAACAGAGGTTACATCGGCTACTGGCGTTGGTTTCTAGAGTTCTGATAGTGCATTTCCCTGATTGGCCCTGCAGGTGGAACACAAAGAGAACACTCATGCTTGCTACAGTATTTGGTCGGGCCAGGTGCCTACCCGTGCAGGCGTCAAAATGGTGAAAGCGAGTGGCACACAAAGCGAAGTCAGTGGGGACATGTGGCTATGGGCGCAGGGATGGGGCCCTGCAATTGATTGTATCCACCATGCCCTGATAGGGTCGGCTACTGGTGGCGGCGTTGTGTTTTGGCATCTGCATGAAGATGCGAGATATATATTGTAGGCTTAACGGGACAGATCCGGATATGCCACAGGTCGTTCAGGCTGCAGGCTGCAGATGGGATGTGCATGACTAACCGGCGCCTGTGAGAGGGGTGAGAGCTGACCCAGATGGCCAAAGGAAAATTTGTGCAGTGGTACCGAGGAAAACTCAATGTAGAACTGGATCGTGGTGTAGTGCGACAAATTGACACAATGAACTGAGAGTTGTGACTGTGACCATATACCTGTGACACGGGGGTGTATGCAAGTCGTGTATCTGTTGCTCATGGCCCAAGGAACCGCCCTCCCCGGCAGCCCCCCCAGCACCCCTCCCGGAACCCCCCTTCCAGCCCCCCCCCCCCCCCCCCAAGGGGCCTCCGACCAACATTTAGTTGGGGGGGGGGGGGGGGTAGTTGGCGTCCAGAAACGAGGGCTCCCCCCCCCCCCCCGGTGCGCTGTGCGGTCCCATCTCAACGCGAACCACTATGTGCAGTCGTCAGCACCGAATGCCGCACTATGTGTGGTATTCATGTCAAGATGGTTTATGGGCGACAGCAGAAAATAGATGGTTGATAATGACAATTTGGCACTGATCGGCAAGATGAAAACTGTGTGCCTGAAAACACCGGGTGATTCTAGATGACACACCGTCTACTGTCATGGCAGACAGGGGTGGTTTTATCACCAAAAAAAGGGGGTTGTAGCCCCACAAAGGCCCTCTAAAACTCAAATCGGTGCGTACACCTGTATGCCAACTTCCCACTTCGCCCACTGCCCTGCCTGCCATTTCCCTGCTGCAAAAGTTGTATGCGGAGATACGCAAAGACGGAGCTTCAGGGTACTTGCACTGCATTGCAGTCCTCAGCTAATTGCTGGTTGACTCGCCCATGCGCAGTCCTCCGTGCGCACATCAGAGTTTTGTGCCATGCCCGCCAGAAGGCGATCTGACGAGGCTGAGCGTTTGGAATGGCTCCGAAAGGCGGCCATTCTTGACACGCCTCAGGAGAAGGAGTACGACGACATCATACAGACGTTGTATTGGGTCTCGGGCTTTCCCATGGCTCATATTTCGCTGGTTGACGACAGCCGGCAGTGGTTCAAGGCCAGAACTGGCTTGAACGTGCCTGAGACAAGCCGCACGGTATCGTTCTGTGACCATGTCGTCGAAAACAGAGAGCCACTTATTGTCCTCGATGCCAAAGCCCACCCCTCTTTCTGCGACAATCCCCTTGTGACTGGGGAGCCAGGAATTCGGTGCTACGTTGGGTATCCCATTATTCCTTCAAGCACGACGCATTGCTTTGGGGCGCTGAGTTGCCTTGACACAATCCAGCATGAGTCCATCGCTCAGGCCCTCCGGAATATCCTAGCTTCCCTTGCCAATATCGTGGGTGCTTTGATTGACCGGAACCTGAAAGCCAGCCTCTTTGTTGCCAAGATCAGCCATGAATTACGTACCCCACTGCATGGTATCATGGGCTCTGCTGCCATGTTGAAGGAGTCGCTCACTAGCAACGACGCCATCAACGCGCAGTCTCAGGAAATGCATCACGTTGGCAACATTGCTGCCTGTGCAGAGGGAAATCTAAGGTAATTTCACCCCATCTGCAGCCTTTTTCGATTCCCAACCTTCTTCCATCCTCCTAATCCCTTTGCAGTCCTCTTTGCCAGTGAGAGCTGTCCAGGGAACGATTATCTTGATGGCAGTCAAGTGTGTAGCCCTGACCCCTTGTCCATGGGGATTCCCCCCAAGTGCACTTGTATGTGGACAGTCCTAAATCTGCTCTCATTACGTCTGGAATTCCACTTTGCTATGGGATAAGAAAGAGGATGGGGATTTGCAGCCGGTGGTGGTCATTGCGCAGTGTGAACTGGACTGCATTGGTCTGTGGAGTCAAGGCACGGTGTTGTGGGGCTGTTCACAAGGGGCCCTGTACCCAAGAAAGAGAGGCCTGTGAGTGGTCACCGGATTTCTTTTCAACATTGCAGGTGACACGTGCGCCCTCGCCGTTCGTCTTCAGTGTACTACAATTTGCAGGAACTACGAGGGACTATCCGCCTCGCGCGCACACTGTGCAGGGCCTTGGACCAAAACCGGGCCCATAGGGCTGCCCTCGCCCCCCCCCCCCCTTTGCGCAAGCAATGCCTTGTGCAGTCACCACTACCCAGTGAAACCGTCAATTTTGATGCCCCGGGCGGTGGCACAATGGGGGATTAGGTCCTCAAAATATTGTCCCTTGGAAGCCTCCGGAGTGCCCTGTAACTGTTCCAGAAAACTGGGTGTGTGGACTCTCCACCCCAATACAATGTGTGGGCCGTCCGTGCCACTCCCCCTGTGAGTACTGTCATCCATGCAGATGAGCAGTCCCCATGCACATGTTTGAACATTAAAGACTCCATCTGCCTTACACCCCTTCTGGGCGGGTGTCTGTGATTGACCTAGGTGCATGGCATGCATGGGGCGTGGAACCAAAAGACAACATTGCTTTGAGAATGAATACCACGGGTTTTGTTTCTTTTCATTTTCACAGCAACCGCTCAGTGATTAAAAGCCCCCAGCAAGGCACAGCACACTCCGGGAAATTGGAGCAAGCATCCAGAAATTAACATCCATCACAGCAATCTTCAAGAAATGAAGAATGCCCCAAAGATCAGTATTGCAACTGTGAAGTGCAGGTCTTTTTTTGGACTGAAGTTTACACAACCTGGGGTCTGGGGTACGAAATTGACCTGTTTTGTCTGTCGAGCTTTCACTCACCATTCCATCATTCTGTGCACGCCCTCTCCTGCCCTGTGCAGGGTTGTAAACGACATTGTGGATCTCGTGAAAATGGAGCACCACCAATTAGAATTGGTCATCGCCGATTTCGATTTGAGGACGTGCATTGAGTCCGCTCTCGCCACAGTTGAAGCGATGCCGAAGAGTGCCAAGTTGCACCTCGGGTATCTACTGCCTCATGACGTCACCCTCAAGGGGGACAGCAAACGGGTGCAGCATATCCTGCTCAACTTGTTTTCCAATGCCGTTCAATCTACAGAGAAGGGCTTGGTAACACTGAGGTGTCAGGTGATGGACACCGAAGACGCAATTGAGGTGCAGTTCATTGTGGACATCAGCCCGCAGGCTTCCCATACCCTGATGCAGGCCTTCGGCAAGGTTACCAGTTCTATTTCCCAACTACAAGACTGCATGAGCCCAGGGCTTCTAATCTGCCAGCACCTGCTGAACGCGATGGACTCGCAGCTGGAGCTCAGCAGTGTTCCCGGCAAAGGATCCAAGTTCTCCTTCACACTCTCCAGCCAGGGGACAGTTCACTTACCGCCACCGGAAGCAAAGGGGAAGAGCGCGTTGATAATTGCGTCCTGTCCTGGCGAAAGCGAACTTTTGCGGGGACACTGTGAATCCCTGGCGATGAAGGTGTGCGAAGAAAAAATGACAGATTCAACCGTGGAGCAGTGGGGTCCTTCACAAGCCCTTTCTGTTGTTTTCTTTCTTTTGTTGTTGTTAAGGATCCTGAACCCCCCGTCCCCATTCCACGCCTCGCAACTTGTGTGACCCACCAACCGTGATCAGTCAAAAGGTAAAATTTTGATTTTCGTAAATCAGTTGGCGGTTGTTTTTACTCGGTTGCCCTTCTCTCTTTGTGATGTATTGCGTTGTACCGTGTGTTTTGTGCTGTATTGGTGGTGAGACGAGCATTGCGTTGGTATTGGCATTGGCAAAGGAATGGGCATAGGCATGTCATTCGCAAGCGGCGTGCCGCAGGGGGCGGTGCTGCATACCGACCGAATCCAGGCAGAGGGTGTTGTTGTCCGCCAAAAAAAAAAAATACAACGCAAAAAAATATTAATTTTTGGTGTCATGCCTTATGCAAAAATGGGTTCCGCAAAAAAAAATCTTAAAAATGAAATATTTTTTGCCCCTGCCTCCCTTTTTGCAGGAATGCCAGAATCGCGGGTGGGATGCTGTGTTTGCCTGACTGCTTGTTGCCCCCCCCCGCCCCCCCCTCTGTGTCTCATGCCCCATTTTGCACCTTGCTTTGCTTTCACAGAATGATGATCAGGGACCATGTATCAGGGCATCCAGGATTGTCACAATATTCGATATTTCAATCCGGATGCTGATGTGCCCCAAAGCAGATAAAGGGGCTAGTTCGGGACATTTGATTGCCAGTCCATTTGTGATTCGAATTTTGTGGTTGGTTGTTGGTAAAAAGGAGTAAGAGGGTGCTGACCCGCAGGCCGAGGGTTTCTCCTGGGTTTTCATGCACTATTATTGAGACGAAATTCCAAGGCAGCATTTCACGTGCCATGGGCACTATCATGGACGAGTTTGGAACTGGTTTGTTGAAAAACTGGTAGACCTGAATCATGCTTGTTGGTGCTTATCTGTGCTATGGATTGCAATCCCAGAGTCCAAGGTACGCATGGTCTCTTGCAGTAGCAACAAAATGAATCAACCCCAATCCCCAAAACGCAAAAAAAAACGCAAAAAACTAATAATTTTTGGTGCAGCGTCCCACACAAAACTGGGTTCTGCAAAAAAAAAAAGCGCAAAAATAAAATATTTTGTGCCCATTTTGGATGCTGTCGCAAAAATTTTGCTGATTAATTAATTAATTCAAAACGCCCAACGCAAAAATTAGGATTCCGCGAATCTTTAGAATTCGGTCGGTACCAGGAGCGGCACTTGCCCGCTGCATACCCCAGGGCGTGGCAATGGCCTCCTGCATGCCCAATAATGCAAAAACAAAGACACATGGTATCACGTCGGTGAAATGTTACCCGCCTGGCCCTGCAGACACCGATGCATCATGCGCTGCCAAAACCGCGCCAAGACCCACTGCATTTTCAGAAGGGCAGTGTAGACCTGGTAGCTTCTCGCTACAGGTGTGTACAGACCACACAACACAACTCAACATAGCATGACATCGCCGCAGTGCCTTGTCCCCGTCTGGTGTAGGTTGTATCAATTTGTTCAATTGAGGTGGCCCAGCTTCTTCTGACATCAAGATGCGAAGGCACGCTTCACAAGCCCAAATACAAGTTTGACGTGGTCCTTTGCGCGTCCAAGCTTACCAATAGCATTGATATTGATTTGCATGAGCTGAATATCAATGCAGGTCTTCCATGGGTTTTGGTTGGAAATGCGTCCGACGCTATGGTCGGGACAACGAATGTCTATCATGTAACATCCTCACTGCTGCAAAAAAATCTGAAGGACACGTTGCTGACGTTGTTCAAGCAAAGTGGTACTGATGTCAGCGTTCTTGCAGACAAGGCTGACCCAAGTCGCGACGAAAGCAGGTCTTGCCACGTCAAGCCGAACAACACTCATCCGGGCGACGCCCCGCAGTCTGCAGAAATGATGGTTCTAAGTGTCGATGATGTACCCATGAATCAACGCATCGCCCAGGCGTTTCTTGCGCGCCTTGGTGCGCATGTGGACCTGGCTGCAAACGGGAGAGAGGTGTGCATCCTCTCGCCCCCTTGCACAACTGGGTGTCCATCCTGACAGCTGGTACCCATGGTTTTTGTCAGTGTCAGGACCTTTTCATACAACCGCACAAACAGGCAGACGTTGCCAGCAGGCTGACATAAGATCAGAGGGCAGAATAACGCTGAGTAGACCCTTAAGCGGCCTCGGCTGAGACTGCCCTTAATCACCGTCATGTGGTGCACATTCACACTCAATCGCCATTGTGTTGCGTGCGGCGCATTACATGGAATTTTTTTGTACTTATTTGGAGCGATTAGTTGGCAAGTCTGCTTGAACATGCAGTCCTCTTCAAATGTACAGTGCGGTCCTGGGCCCGGCGCTCATAGACAGAAATTTTGATGTCACCTCATGACCACTGCGTGGTACACAATCACCCTCAGAAGCGCGTATCTTGTGCACCACCACCCTGAATCTGCATTGAACGATACACAACCGCTTCAATCTCCATAATCCGGGACACGAACCCCCCGCAATCACCATTGTATGGCACACAATCACCATGAACCACCATAATCTGGTACACAATCGCCCTCAGTAACCAGACGTGGTATGTAACCTTATGGTATTGATTGGCGAGATAAATGTCCCTCAGGTTGATTGGGTTCCAGACAATGGGGTTTGAGAATGGTTGTGTTCCCAATACTGGTGACGCTGATTGCTGGTGATCGTACCATACAACGGTGCCCTTATCCACAATTTGTATGGTTGCATTTGATTACCCTCAATCACCCCAAAATTGTACCCCCTCAATCACCGATACTTGGTGCCCAATATCCCTCAATCACCACTGTGACACACAATCACTTTCAACCTTAATTGCATGGTACGCTCTACAATCACCCCCAAACCAGTACATTGTCCACAATCCCCTCAATCACTATCATGATACAATTCACCCTCCTCATTGTATGGTACGGAAATCATCCCCAATTACCATTGCCTGGTTCCCAATCACCCTCATTCACCACATCTGGTGCACAACAAGTACCTTGGATCACCTGATATGGAAGACAATTTGCCTCAGCCACCATAATATTGGACAGAAACGGTAGTACAGATATCCAACAACCCTGAATCACCACACTATGGCACCCGTTGACCCTGTATTCCCACTACAGGATACAGAATCATCGTCAGCCAGCGCTGTGTGGAGCGGGACCATCCGCAATTACCACCACATGTTGCAGAAGCACAATCGTTGACCAATGTATAATGCTTTAGCAATCTTGATTGTCATGATGCCGCAAGCAACCTCACTAAATCATCACAAACACAACACTAAAGAAAAATGATGGTACAAAATCACCCTCAATCACCACTACATTGCACTCACACCCAAGCACCACTATGTCAATCCCCGCTGCATGATGGGCAAACCCCCGTCAATTGCCGCTGTCTGATACCCAGTTAACCTCATCTGTTTTGTGATGCTCTCATCACTCCCTGAGTCAGCCCCAACCATCGTGTGCGAAACCACTCTGCCTTTTTTTAGGCCATCGATGCCGCTCGCGAAAAGCGGTATGATTTGATCCTTATGGACGTGGAAATGCCGGTGATGGGGGGCGTGGAGGCAACTGAAATCTTGAAGCAAGAGCAACCCTTGACACCTGTCGTGATTGTGACTGCCAGCTCGGATGCCATCATTTTGGATAAGTGCCGCACAGCTGGAGCCAATGTTGTGATGCACAAACCATTCACCTTTGAAACATTGGCAGCGCAGCTAAAGCAGCTGACAAAGTATGTTCTTTCTGACTTGAAGTCCATCCAGCCTTTTTGTCCCGCACGCATACAGCCATGGCAAAACCAGGGCCCAAAGCTCGCCGGAATGGGGCGTTTACGGGTATTCTATTCACGAAATTGGGCAGTTGAGGTAAAAGGTGGGGGAGGCAAATGGAAGACAATCCAACTTTTGTCAAATGATGAGGAATGCCTCAAAAACCAACTGTCGGAGGTGACTCTGGCCGGGTGTGTGTATGTTTAGCATCTTTGGTGAGCGGAATGGGGTGAAATGTAAGAGAAAAGGGGTAATATTGGGGGGTCATGGGATATGGGAGGGATTCTGAGCTGTTTGTGTACAGTGCAGTGTAGTGCAATGCAGTACAGTGCAGTGCAGCGCAGGTGTCTTTCACTGGTGCCTTTCTGTTTTTTCTCCCCTTACCACCTTCCTCTCCCGTCAATGGAGCACATGCACGCTTTCAGAATTGCGGGCTACGTCTCCGGGACGATCGGCAGGGAGCCTGCTCACCAGCGGGTATCTGTTGGCGGGTTATCCAAGCAGATGCCCCATTTCAATTTTACGACGGAGATGCCATTTGCCGTCTGCTGTGCTGATTACCTATATTCTCTCATTTGGCTGTGTGTCTGCTTTTCGTGGAGCTTTGAGTAACCAGCACAAAAGCTCTGCCTACTCAAATAAGGGGGGTTAAAGAAAAGAAGAACTACTGTCTGAAATTGTTATATCTCCACAACCCATACTGGGCAGTACAAGCGCCAAACATGACCCAAACTGATTGAATTGCAACAGTCACCTGCTTACAACTGCTGTTCAGCGGTGTATTGCCTCCGGGGCCCTCACAATGAACGGGAATGAAAAGGAATGTTGCCATGCTTCTGATACGGCACATACCCCCTTTAACTTGCGAGGATAGGGTGACGCTTAGTCACATAGTGGTTGAGTGTAGGTCGAAGAAAACCTTTTTTTGTCAAAGTGAAAAGGATCCAACCACCTTGCCGACCGTGACCACCCTTTGCTGGCGCCTTTGTGTCTTTGAAGATTTTCCGAAAAATAGGTGGTGTGTTTGGACCACACAGACCCAATTGTGGTGCCATTTGTCGCTAAAGCCCTCCAAAGTGGTTCAAATGCTGACAGTGCCTAGTCACATTGTTTGGACCCAGAATAGTCATTGTAGGGCACCAAGAATGACCCAAGATGGCACATGGTTCATCATTTGATTGCTGTTGATTGCGTTGACTGCAGGATAGGTGGTCAGTTGGGCTCCGTTCAACTAAGGACAAAACACCAAGCAAAAACACATGAAAGGCAACTGGAAGGAAGTGCAAAAGGGAGGGAACATGACAGAAGATGCAGAAACCTCCGGGGTAAACAGGGAGAAAGGAAGGAAATGGAACGTGCAGTCAAGAGCTGTCAACAGAGATGAGGACACAGGCCATGGGGACAAAAGGGGTAGCCAAACCCTAATTAAACTGTTTTTTGGGTCCAACCTAGTGAGGCAAATCCGCAAATTACACCATGCACCACGATAATCCAAGCCGCAGAATATGCAAAATGCATGATTGCACGGTCATGGTCATTTGCAGACTGATTGTTGGCTTTCGTTTGGCCCTGCGTGGCATGCCAAGAAAATAGACAACAGAAACAGCAAGCACAAGTTAATGCCCATGGCACATATCCCACACCACCACCACCACATCACCTTTGCTCCTACTCATGCCCCATTGCACAGGTGGAGGAACTGGGTCATTCTGTAAGTGGGGTGGGGTAAGTGAGTTTTTACCATCGATCGTACCAACTGACCACCTGACATGCAGAGGCAACCGACTTGTAGTGGCCTTACCCGCACGCACTACTGATATCGCCCTTGCGCAACCGCCTTGCACAGTCGAACCGAGGGGTTCCAAAGTGGTTGGGTGGTCCAAACCCAGTCCCCCTGATATTGGAAGAAAGGTGCACACACCCCAACGGTGCTTTCGACTTCTTTGCATGGGCGGGTTGACAGGTTGGGCCAATAGCCAACTTTCTTTCTCGGCTGTGGTGGACTGTGAGAAATTTGGTCGAGCCATCCCTTGTCGCCAGAATGCGAATGCGGGATGAATACTGCACAGACTCCCAGTGCAGTTCGGGAGCACACAATGCACAGGAGGCATCGCATTCTCTTTCAACGGAAGAAGAAGGGCAGGGCGCTGTGAACCTCCCCATGGGCAGGTCAATGGGTGGGTGGGTTGGTGGGTGAGCCAAACCCATGGGAAAGCCAACATAGAGAACGCTGCTCCTGCGGCGCGCTGTAAGAGACTTTGCAAAGGAAACGGGACATTGTAGTGTCTTACCTGAAATGCATCCTTTTTGCGTAGCAATCACAATTGTATCACGCGGACATGTCTTGTGTTGGTGCAGACCTCAGCCCGCAAGAACCCCGTCCCCCGTTTCTTTTCTGTTCTGGAAGGATGTTGCTGAGCATTTCATTGTTACGCAGGGCTTGGCGGAGGGGGATGTTGACTGCCAATCTCGTTTGTTTCCATTTCTTTGACGGGAAACGATGTGGTAATCTAGTGAAAAACAGTGAAACCCACATCCTGTGGCGCACCTTGAAGCGGTCAACCCCCCCTCCAATTGCAGTTACGCAAAGGCCCTGTGGAACCGTAAATTGGTGGTCTTCCTGCTATCTTCAGGGCGTCAAGCCTGACAGTCGACAACAACCCGGAAAGAAATTCATTACCCCGTGGCACTGATACTATTCCAGTCGCCAGCAGCTCCAACACTGCACCCTTCCAGCCCAGCCTCCGGTCCATTGGAGACAAGACAACGTATACACGCTCTGTGGTCCACGGCCTTTTGTCATCCGGCGAACCTCTTGCCAACCTCAGCTTCGGCGCCAGCATGCTCAACTCGCCGGCGCGGCCAAACCGAAACTCACGGTTGTTTTTTGGGACAGACTCGTGAGCGCATCCAATCAAAGGAACGCGCATTATGTACGTGCGCCTGCACCACCCCACCCTCCACCCCGGGCCGGGACATCTGCGGATATGTATACGCCGTGGGGCTCATTTCTGATGCAGATGGACCTTGTCATTGTCCACCGGCTGCATGACTGGGAACCCTCCACACAGAGCACCACATCCCAGAAACCCATCCGGGCTTTCCTCTATAACATGATGTTTCCCCCTGTGCATACATGGAGACATACACACACCGAGGCTCTGGCCTGCCTAGGCGAGGGCTGGATGCAGGGTGGTGCCTTGGTTTCCTACCACCCTGTGCAGCGACAAAGACACGGGCACCCCCCATACAGACAGCCGGCCCGCAGACCCACGCAGGCCTTCCTCTATAATATCCCCCCCCCCGGCCCGCCATCCGTTTGCATTTGTCTGTTTTTTAATTAGGTCACACCCCATCCGTTGGCACACCTAACATTCATTCATTCGGACCCACAGAGGGTCAGAATGAGCCGATCCAGTCCGGGGGCTTGGGCCGTGCTCCACTCCGCCCCGGATGCTCCAATCCGGGGCGTCTTTTTGTCGTATTCTCTCCGTTGCCTCGGACGCTCCAGTCCGTGGCACCGGGTTCACCCCCGGACGATCCAGTCCGGGGGCTAGTGCCGTGCTTCATTCCGCCCCGGATGCTCCAATCCGGGGCGTCTTTTTATCGTATTCTCTCCGTTGCCTCGGATGCTCCAGTCCGTGGCACCTGGTTCACCCCGGGACGATCCAGTCCGGGGGCTAGTGCCGTGCTTCATTCCGCCCCGGATGCTCCAATCCGGGGCGTCTTTTTATCGTATTCTCTCAGTTGCCTCGGATGCTCCAGTCCGTGGCACCGGGTTCTCCCCCGGACGATCCAGTCCGGGGGCTTGGGCCGTGCTCCACTCCGCCCCGGATGCTCCAATCCGGGGCGTCTTTTTGTCGTATTCTCTCCGTTGCCTCGGACGCTCCAGTCCGTGGCACCGGGTTCACCCCCGGACGATCCAGTCCGGGGGCTCGGGCCGAGCTCCACTCCGCCCCGGATGCTCCAATCCGGGGCGTCATGTATCTTACTCTCTTTGCTGTCTTTGGCGTTTGCGTGTGTGGTGCATTGGTGCTTTTTTTTTTTCGCGCGCCCATCGTCGTTGCTCCTCCCCCGCTCCCCCCGCTCCGCTTTGCTTTCCCTCCCGCCCTTTCCTCTCCCTCTCTGCCCCCGTCTCCCTCGGTCCCGTTTCTCTCTTCCCCTGCTCCCTCCCGCTCCCTTTGTGGTGGCTTTGCTGGGGCACGCACTCATGCACCTAGTTTCTACGCGCGCATGTTGCTATGTTTTGGGGCGGGCACACAGTGGCGAGAGGCCAATAGGCACCGCCAAAGGCAAACAACCTAATACTGAGGCCTTGTGGACAGCTCTGAACCTTGATCCTGAGGGGTTACCTCGAGTACTGTGACGCGAGCAGGCTACGCCAGCTCATCTTGGTCTGAGCCAAAAAAAAAACTTATACCGAGGCCTTGTGCCAAACCCCCCCATACATTGGAGACATAAATACACGCAGGCATACATGTATACATATCTCTCGGGGGCTGTCCATAATGTGCCAACTCGGTGGGTGTTTCGGTCCGATGCGCCAAAATATTGTTCCCTCGGCCGGGGGGGGGGGGGGACTATGTGTATACTTTTTGAAATCTGTGAGAAAAGGCCATTCCAGAAATGTATGGGTTGGAGGGGTGGGGGGTAGGTGGTCACATTTTTGAGCACAGAGCTGGAAATTGGACAACACACTGGACGGAGCACTACACAGGGGACGATTCATTATTCCAAAGCCGAATCGTCGCCCTTGTTGTCCCTCTGCACAAGGGCTGGGACCCCGTAGGGGCATGCATCGCCCTGCTTGTGAATGGGAATATGTTTCTTCACTTTCCCTCAGTCCTGCAGCCTATGTGCCTTCACTTTCAAGGGTTTTCCGAACATAACCCACATGCCCCCCCCTCCGGAACCCTCAGTCGGCAGAAATCGGCACCAATATTTGCTTTTGTACCACTTCTTGTCAATGTGTGGGAACTGTGGGAACGGAGAGGGTGCGCATACCCCAGCGCAACATGCCGGAATTTTTTTTTCCCGCGGTTCGGGGCTGCTCACGGTCATGCGTAAGAACCAACCCGTGGTTCCGCGGTCGAATTTCGGGGAAAAGGGGAGCATCCACACTGCGCGTGCACCGCGTCAGGTATTTGAACAACTTCCCTAGGATATGGTCTACTGAGAGAGGAGTTGTAAATGGTACCTGGTGGGCTCTTGAGGCATTACCACTCCCCCTGATTGGCTCTGGATGATTGCTGTTATTTCCTGGTGGGCCAAACCCAGTACCCGCACCGCGCGCGCACCGCGTGTGATACTCCCCCAAAGCGTGCGCAGGAACCAACCCCTGGTTCCGCGGTCGATCATTGCCGGTTCCTGGCCACGGGTGGGGGAGGTTATGTGATTGGCTCCACAAGCGTTTTCCCTGCAGGTAATCAGTTCATGTGAAAATAAACATGGGACTGAGTGTCAGCATCTTGCAGTCCACCGACATGCTGACCTTGGGTGTGGCCACCGGACTTTTGCCAACAAAAAAAAAATCTGCCCCCCCCCAAGCCCTGCTGGAACGCTAAGGCACCAGGTTGGGAAGGGAGGGGGTCCTGGTCACCGGAGTCACTGTGGAGAAATCACTAAAACACAACACATACAACGATCCTTCCCACCAAGGTGCTCCATTGATAGGTCAGGCTGTCGTGCTGCAAATAGGGGCTTGCTCAGGTAGAACCAACCTCTGTAACTTCCGTCAACTCTGACCCCTTGCGATGACAAACAGCACACCTGCAGGCAGATTTGGGGCGGAGCTGAGGAAAGGTCACAAGAACAATACAGATGACTGATGTGGGATTCTTATACCGTTGGGACACGGCTGGGGATCCTGTCAATGCTGTGGTCAAGTGGTTGTGGCGGCTGCGCCCCTTATGTGGACCTGCCTCATTGTGCGCAACCCTACTTTCTGTATCGGGTGAGCTTCCGTACCCCCCCACCCCCACCCCCTGGAGCAATTGTCGTCCAACGCGTTTACACCCAAAATGCTCTCATTGCAATGGTGAGTTCAACTATTTCATTACCCCACCACCACTTTGGCCGGTGGGGGTCATGGGGACATGTTGATTTCCCCCCATTCTTCCAGCATCTTTGGGCCACAACGGTCACAGGGAGAATTTTACGGTGCCGAAGGTGCTGGAGCCTGTGGTTCTGGGAACGAAATGTCACGACAAATTGTCTCAGCTCATCAGACTCAGCTAATCCTCACCAGGCGTCAGATGCGCTACCACAGTCATTTGTGGGATCATTGCCCCCCCCCCCCCCCTTTGTATAAGCTACGCCCTTGTCCAAGCTACAGCGGGTGTAGGGACCGTATTAATTTGGCACCTAATTTGAGGGGGGGGGGGTACGCCGACAGTGTCAGATTCGGAGTGCATGCATGCCACAGTGTGGCGTCCATGCATGAGACACTGCTCAGGTTGCTGTGTGTTTGCCCGCACGCAGCAGAGCGCGCGTGGTTGGGTGTTCTGTATTATCTGCAGGCGAGGGGGGGGCTCATGTGTGGTAGTTCATTGTCCTGGTGTCAGCCCCGCCTCATGGTATCATGCAAAATGCCTTATTGAAGTTGCGTGTCGACGGCTTTGCATTCAAAAGTTCAGAGATGATGTTTGTATGGGCTCCTCTTGGTGGGTCACCCTCAACAACTTCAAGGATTGGCTCCTCTCGTTGAACTGTCTGATCCACGAGGTGGAGACCGATAGTATGACATTGCGCAACGCAGTCCACATCACCCTTCCTGTTTTGGATGCCTTGCTTCTGTGTGCAGGGCTCACGTAAGACAGACACACATACGGGACCACATAAGACATGGGTTTGGTGACAAATTTGCCAGTCACGTAGGGTCATGGACATGTTTCTTGTGAGTGTTTGCCCACTTGAACCCACATAGCCCTGATTTTGGGGATATTTGTGCATTCTATTATATTCTATAGAATGCACAAATATCCCCAAAATCAGGGCTATGTGGGTTCAAGTGGGCAAACACTCACAAGAAACATGTCCATGACCCTACGTGACTGGCAAATTTGCCGCAGAAGGGGAGGGGGGGGGTGAACCAGGACACCCCAACATGTATTTGTCAAATGGGCCCCACGATGCACTGATTATGAAAGGTGTGGGGTCTAGAGAATTTCGCGGCCCGATGCCGCCAAGGCAACACCGGTGCTGTGGGGCTCACGCAATCCGCCATTCCATATCTGAGGGTCCGTGACCGTTGTTTTTCTGACCTTGGCCGTGCTTGCGCAAGGGGGAGGGGGGGTACGGGACCACATAAGACATGGGTTTGGTGACAAATTTGCCATTTTCATTACAGTGGCAGCCCATTGAGCACGCGCATGATTTTCATAAAGTTGCATTACCTCCTGTGACTCCCCCCCTTTTTTCTCTTTTTTCCCCCACAGGTGTGGAATGCCACTCCCCAGCGCGCTGTACCCCTGCTTGTGGTCCTGCTCCCTCCTTGGTCCCCCCCTGTGCGTCGCCGACCACTCTCCCTAAACTAGAATAGGGACAGCAGTGTTCTCTGCCCCTATGCGAATAGCGACCAGCTGCGCCTGAATGTCATCCCCCTCTCCTTTCCTGTCGGTGATAGTGTATGAAATGCAACCCGCTGATTACCTGGTCCTGGTCACCCTGGTCACCCTTCAATCTTCACACCGCTGTCCTTTTCAGCCTACAGTCATTGTGCCTCATGCACACTGGGAAGCCTACGGGCGTGGCAGCCTGCCACTGCATTACCTGGTTTCAGACTCAGCTAATCCTCAGTACGTGTCAGATCCGCTACCACAGCCAATGTGGGATCATCGTAGCACTGGACAGCTCTGAACCTTGATTCCTAGAGGTCAGGTTAGGACCTCTCGAGTACTGTGAAGTGAGCAGGCTACGCCAGCTCATCTTGGTCAGCACAAAAAAAAATTGTTGCATTACTTGCTTTCATTTGTCACCATGACAAGCTCTGCACACCAACGTTTTTTATGCTGTGTTATTTCGTCTTCTGCCGCAATTTCTGTGCCCCACAGTGTGTGTGTACGGCGGTACTACGGTCCCCCGGGGGGTGGTGGGGGACTGTGACTCAGTGACCGTCGCCCAGAGGGTGGCGGGGGACCGTCTTCCCTGGGGTGGGGAAGGACAAGGGGGGGGGGGGTACGTTTGTCAACGCCTCATCACATGAGTGGGACAATATGGGGCTGCGGTTGGTGGTAGGGCAAGTTGGCGCACGATCATGGAACACACGGCTCTGCATTTTGACAATTCATACAACACAGTGGTGACCACATTTCAATAGCAGGGCTTGAGGGGCCCCTGAGGCCCTTTAAATATGTGCATGGGAAGGCACAATTTTGGTTTATGAAGAATCATTTTTCCATGCGTATTTCATCGGACTGCTTTTCTGTAATACTGTCGTCAATGCATTAATGAATTTCATCGTCCAAACTCACTGCTTGGAACCCTTGTCTAGCATTCCAACTTTCTCTTCCTCGAAGTTAGAAAACCTCCCATGAATGTAGGGGTGAAAAGATCCAAAATGAAATGTGTGCCCAACACCTCCGAATAGTGGATATCACATCTTGCAAAATTCCCTCGTGCACATACGGCCGTCTAAGCCAAAAGAAAGGCAAAAGTGCACAGTGAGGTCCCGTAGCGGCAAAAACCAAGTCAAGGCTGTGAGTGCCCTATTTTGCATTTGGAAGGTGAACCAATAAGGGTGCACAAGATGCAAATATTGATATTTGCGATTGAGAGTCCTTGATTTGGGAGGTATTGGCAGGGACCTTGAATGCAAAACCCATACAACAAATGGACACAGTGGAATTTGCAATTGAGAGCACTTCATTTTCAAGCTTTAGGCAAGGCCCTCACATGCAAAACACCTAAAATGAATGGACACAATGGAACGCCGGAGGAGGCGCCATGGAAGCAAAACCTCTTGAGATGTGTGGCTCCTTGGGGAACTGGAGACAGGTGGTAGAGAACAGCAAGAGTGAGGCAAAAAGTGCACAGCGAGATCCCTTAGTGAGGACAAATGAGGTCAACGTTGTGGGTGCCGTAACATGCTTACAAAACGTAGAGCAATAAGGGTGCTGAGAAATCCGGTAGCAGGCACAACCAAAAGCGCGGCAACTGGTTCTGTAAAGTGCATGCAAAAGCTATGGCACTGGGGTACCTCCAAAATGCATTGGAGAGAGCACTAGCAAAGGGGGAACAACGCCACTGAGGGTCACACAACCTTGACAACAACAATTACCCCTTACTGTTGGTGGTTGAGCTGTTCGGTGATGCCTTCGGCCCTTGCTCTGCCCCTTATTCTCCCACTGCACTGTCTTGACCTCCATGCACCACCATGGCACCCATGGCTCCGACCAATGCACCCAAACTGTAGTTCCGAAGTAAGGGAAGTTCTGTGTGTAGCTCTTTATTCACCACAGCTGTACATACTCACCTACTGACAGCCCTCTTTGTATCTTGCAAAACTCTTGTGCAAGGAGCCACCAAAAATTGCCATGGAGTTTTGCACTGTCCCTCTTCAGCAGTAGGGATAGGCAGATAACTGATGAATGGATGCAGTGCATTATGAATTTTGCTTATTTGCATCATGTGCATGGCACCATCAGCATCTATGCATGTCAGCGTGTGTCCCAAAGCCTTGGGCGAACTGGCCATGATTTCTACATAGTATGCGGTAAGTGGTTGGTCGGCAGGGGCGTCACTTGGCAACAGTCCCCCCAGGGTGGGGGGGAACCGTCGTCCCTGCCGGGGGGATGGACATGGGGGGGGAAGGGATGATACGATGGTGGACTCCACGTTTCCGTATTGCAGAGATGTGGTTCTCTTCGGCATGATATTGTCATGGGGACTTGAGGTGCAGGCGTTTGATCTCACACCAGAGCAGTCGCCCGCTTCATTCACACGGGCAAAAAAGCTCGCAACAGCAATGGGGGTCAGACACGGCCTCACGCACATGGGCAAGCACTTCAACCAAAACCAGACGGAGCCGGTAGAGGCCCAATGACACCCCGGGTAATCGCCGTCTCTTCCCAGCAGTGTCTTACCCGGGGCCCAATGACATAATGTGGAGGAGACGGCAATTTCGCCATCTCTTACCCAGCGGGCCAAATGACACCCCGAGTAAAAGATCACAGTTTTGTACCCAAGAATGCCATTCCCAAACCCATTTCAAAACCTGACGCCAAGGCCCCTCCAAAGCCTGCCCCGCAAGGCAAGCATGTAAAATTTCAGATGATGCACAAACATGGTCCCCACGCTTAGACAAAGCTATATTTGCGCACGACGCACAGTACCAAAGCTGCCCATACCTCACCAAACCAGAGTTGTCACAACAGGGCACCGAAACACAATGTGCAGGCCAAATTCAGCATATCCTTGATGCTCTCACTGCGAATCAGGGGCATGAGGAGCTGTGTAATGGAAGCTCTTACCCTCCTCCCCCCGTGTCGTTCCCACCCCTTGTTGTTCCCCAAGGGGGGGGTGGGGGACCGTCACTTGGTCAACCCAAAATTTTTTATTGCAGCTCGTTGTGTTGTTGTGTGGGTGGTTGTGTTGTGGGGCACTACCACTTGCATCCCTTGCACTCATGGCAGGACATTTTGCTCACTTTCGCTGAAATGGAACTTGACAACACAACCATGTTTCCCCCTGGGACAAGTGTGATGTTCATCCGAAGAGTGCCCGTGGTGTGTGGGGCATGGGACACAGTTTTGGGAACAAGTTGTATTTTACAAGGGACATTCCCGAAGGGAAATGGGTTCCCAAAAATCTGCTTGCGCCTGCCAAGCCACCGATCAAGAAGGCAAAACCACCACCCAAGAGTGCTGCCCAAAGCATTCCAGTGGAAAGTGGTGAGCATGTGCAAGAGTTCAAGGTGAAGTGGAGCAGGACCAAGAAATTTTACACCGAGCCGGTCAAGGAGTAGGTCTCCGTACATTGGCAGCCCTTTGAACGCATCCTGTGCTGAGTGCTTTCGTTTTATGCTGCAATTTCTGTGCCTGCAAACGTGCGTGTACGGTTGGGGTGTGGTCCCCCAGGGGGGGGTGGGGGACCGTCACTTGGTGATCATCCCCCAGGGGGTGGTGGGGGACCGTCTTCCCTGGGGTGGGGAACGACACGGGGGGGCGAGGGTACCAACATTGACCATCGTTTTCCTGATTTTCAGCGTGCTTGCGCAAATGGGGGGGGGGGGGGTTACCCCCCCCCCATGGCCTTGTGTGATATTCACGTTGCTGGTTGTGGTGAGCACCTCCCAGCCTGGGGTCTTCGTGATGACCGCATACCGGGCACTGATCAGGCCATCAGGGGAGGACGCCATGGGCAGAAGTTGCATTCTGGATTCCCACCCAGGAAGGTGGATGCCCAGGGCAGTGCAGATGCCCGCAGTAGTACGGATGCCTGCTTGTCATAACAGAAGGTTCAAAGGCGAGAGGCCAATAGGTGCTGCCACAGGCCAACAGAGCCAACCACCAAGGCCTTGTGCCAACACCCCCCCCCCCCTGCGCAAGCACCGCCTTGTCTAAGCACCAGGACCCGGTCTGACCGTTACTTTTCCCGAATTTTCTGACCACAGCTTTTGCGGTCAGAAAGTAGGCAAAGCGTGATTGTGTGCCAATTGTAGAGGGAAAGAGGGGCTGTTTCATGCTTGTGATGAGTCCTCCTGCTCATAACAACATTGTGCTTGTTACTGCACCCCACTGTTCTTTGTTTTGGTGTGATTTTCAGCCATGACTAATGTCGTTACCCCTGGCTTGGCTGTCACGTACATCCGGTCCACCGGTGAGCATGCGCCTGCCACTGTCATCGGTCGTTCTACTCGTGGGGAAGATTCCACAACTGAGGAATTACAAGCCCAGAGATGCCCCCATACCCCACAGCCCCACCAAAACCGCCCTGTTGCGACTTGTGCTTAGGGTGAGGTATGGGCAGGTGTTCGGGACATGCTTTCTTTTGGTACCACGCGTTGCGCGGTTGCACCACCTTGTCTGAGCACCAGGACCCGGTCTGACCGTCACTGCCCTGACCCGGCTGGTGCTTGCACAAGGGGGGGGGGGGGGTACTTTCTAGTAGTTTTTTGGACCTGGGTCCACTTGCAGCACTCGTCCGGAGCCACTACTGCTGATTTTCTTGCTCAAACTTTGTGGGATTGTTTTTTTTTTCCACAAACCATGGTATCATCAACCAAAATTTGGAGGGCATCCGAAGCACCATGACAGAGTCCTCATGCTGTGCCATTTCACGCATGCTGCTGCTGCTGTTCTTGCTTGCTAAAAGGGGTAGCCCCAACCTGCATCCTAGCCCCCCCCCCCCCCCCCCCGTGTCCACCGAATGCCGTGTCCAACGAACACTTCCGTTCGGACCGTATTTTTTAGGACATAATTGATGACGTACTTAGTTTTGTACCGGGCTTTAGAATCAAGATTTCAGGCTAAAGAACTGGGGAAATGAGGGGTTGTAATGAGTAATTGTGGGTAAATTTGTAAAGCAGGATGTGAGGGAATTGTGTCCCTCAACTACAGGACCTCCATTGCCCACCATGACTGATTCTCTGCTTGCACCTGGCTCGGAGGTGCTGTACAAGCGGTGTCCGTCCCAAAGGTCCCTAAGCCAGATCAGGCTGCCATTTCTGCCTGTACCAAGAACAAGGAGGGCCCCAAGCCCGGGGAGCATGTTCAGCGTTTCCGCATGGAGCGGGACCGCAACAAGGGCTTCTACTCTGAAAGCGCCAATCGGAGGCCTCCATCGCTTTGTACTTTGAATGGGCTGGGTGTCTTGTGCCTAGGGATGTGTTACCGCCGTTTTGCAATATTGTCGTGCGCACCGAACAGCGTGTCCAACGAACACACCCGTTCGTATTTTTTGAGGACAAAATTGTTCGTTGGACACGGGGGGGGGGGGGGGAACGGTTTATAAAACCTTATTGGTTCCAGCAGCTGACTCTCACCCGTATCCTAACTTTGGTTATCTCCAATCCACCTCCAGTATCACCCCGAGTCCACATGCTACGGCCAACCTCAGTCCACCTGCAGTCCACTGCAGTTAGTGGACGAGCTATTTTTCTTTTTTTTTTCTGCAGTGCAGTGACCTCCAATGACCGCCTCTCACCTTGTCCACCTCCAGTCCACCTGCAGTTGAACTGGAGTCCACCTCCAGTGACACGTCCTGTCCACCGCAAATTCACCTCTAGTCACACCTCCAGTCCACCTTGCATTCTTGTCAAGTGCACTTGTAGTCCCCTCCTGGCCACGTCTCGTCCACCTCCTGTGCACCTCCACAGTCCACCTCCAGTCCACCTCCGCTGCACCTCTAATGCGCCCCCAGTCCACCCAAGGTCAACTCCAGTCAGCCTCCAGTCCACCCGCAGTCCACTTCCAGTCCATTGTCCACCGCCTAACCACCTGTCCACCCCCCGTCCACTCCTTTTCGCCTCCAGTCACACCTCCTGCCCGCTGCAAATCCACCTCCATTCACACCTCCAGTCCACCCGCAGTCCTCCTTCGGTTCACCTCGAGTCCACACCCAGCCTCTTAGGAACTGTGTTTTCTAATGGTACTTCATGAGCCCGGAGTATGTGCCGATCATAAATCTCTGCGGATTCACAGAATGAGCATGTCCTCCATGTCCTCGATTCCCACACTGTGTCTGCCAAGCCACGAGGGCGTTCCGAGTGGTGAATGCAGACCCCGCGGCCCCATCGGGCCCCAGTGCACCCAGAGCAAGTCCTCTGGCGATTCGTATGTAGACCGATTCGGCACCATCGACGAGTGGAAAGCCCTGTACGAGAACGATGACTGGAGTCCACGAGAACTGACCCCCACCGAAATGCAGCGCCACCATTTCAACGCCATGTTCGCGACGCTCCACCGCATCCGCAGCCACTTGCCGCACGGGGAGAACATGGTCGTACTCGCAGACACCGTCCGCAGGGCCCTTCAGTGGTTTGCATCGCTCTGGACCAAAGCCTACAGGCGGGTTAAGGTCATCCGCTATGCCAAGAGGCGGCTGGAACAGTTCTACCGGGAAAGCAAGGCCAGGCGAACCGTGCAATTAGATGCTATGCTGCAGGTCAAGCCGGGAATAGGGCAGGGTGCTGCTTTACCTTGGGGGGCGCCTCAAACAACCACTCAACTGCAGTTGGTTACCCCTTAGCTGCTGTCGGTCATTGTCAAACCGCCTTCGGTTACCCTCAAACAGACATTGGCCACCACCCAACAGCCGTCAATTACTGCCCAAATATGATTGATTGTCTGGTCATCCTCCTTCTGTTTTCTGTTTTAAAACCTCGGTGCGTGGAACGGGGACGTCCATTTGCCTAATGTTGTTGAAGGGGGCAAGGGCACCCCTTCCTTCGTCTTTCTGCTCTTCCTCTTCTTTGGAGTACCGAACATTCAAACAAGAGGACGAAAGAAGCAGTAATGTCAGCTATTAGCCTCCGAACAAACCGGCTTCAGAGGCTCCGGTTTGATGCCTCTGCTAACCAAGGTCGGCCTTCTGGGGATCTGTCGATGCCAAGTACATATTTTTCAGGCGTGTGGATACACACATGCATGTCTGTACATCAACACTGGCTGCATGTCTTTCAGTCACGTGTGCATACATATCTGTTCTGGAAGCCAAAATGGGGAATCTTTGCACAGCGCACTGCTTTTGGACTGTATTCCACCGGAAAAGACCCCAGACCAAAATCCTCAAAACAAGGCCACCCCACAAGCCCTGCTCTGTGCAGATGCCCCCTTACCATAAGACAACATGCCAAACAGAAGACAGTTGCATCAACCGGGCTCGGGGCTTGAACCAAGGACAACATGTTGGGGCCCAGCTCTGGATGGATTCCGCAGGCGAATCATTTGAAGCGTTACCAAGATACCCCCAAGTCGAGGTTGGGGGATGGCGTTGGGGGTTATTTGCAGCCGTGGTTTGCACCAACCTGTTCAGTTGCCCACATTGCCCCACCCATGACGCAGATCGGAAGGTAGAGGTAGGGGTAGAACACTGCACAATCCCCAGGCACCATCGAACCATTGTTCGTCCCTTCTAGCTCGCGGGCTGACGGTGAGACACCGCAGTGCCCAGGACGGATTTGCACCCTCACCTATGCCCCGAGTAGGGTTTCATCTCGGAACCCCCCCCTCCCCTTTTGTAATCCCCCACCCCTTGCAATCCCCCCCCCCCCCATGGGGGGGACCGTTACTTGGCCCAAAAAGCATAGGAAACACCAGGCGCCGAAGAAATTTTTTCTTGAGGTTACACCGGGACTGGGGTTGGGGGGACCGTCACTTGGTGACCCCCCCCCCCCCCCCTGGGGGGGACCGGCCTGACAATAGGGGGGGGATTACAAGGGGTACCACGTTGGGCATCGCGTGCGATGGCAGCTGAACCACATACCCTCCTCGCCGCAGGCCTGGACCGCCTATGAGACCAAGAGGCACGATAAGCTGCGCAAGGCAATGCAGGGCATGTTCGTGCACAAGCCTGACAAGGCCCATACCATGGCCGTGTCGTACGCCCACTCCCTCGTGCCCCGCCGCATCAAGCAGAGCGTCATTTGGGAGGTGTACTGGACCCTCAGGACCGAGGCGTCCAACGCGATCCGACGCCACACCCTCCAGATGCGGAGGCTACTGGACCTTCGCCGGAAGGTCAATGACTTTGCGCGCCTACGCGTTGGCAATTTCGAAGTCAGCGGCCAGACGAAGTTGGACTGCGAGATCTTTATCTTGGCTTTGCAGGTCCTCGCTTGCCGCCGATGATTGCTTTCGCTGTGCGCACGCGTCCATCCGCCCACTTCTTCTCTGTGAAGAATCTGACACCGCGACGAAGGGCTGGGTAGGTTAGCGTTGCGGCTCCTTACGTACCCGAGATTTTGGATACCACGCACATTCTGTCCTCCCCCCCAATTATTCAACGGAGATTTGGATACTCCCCAGCAGAGGAGAGACTCCGGCCGGTCACGGGCTGAGAGCACATGGCTACAACACCCAAGGTGCCCGGTACAAATGCATCGTTCGACGGTTCATGGGGTTACTAAGCACAAGCCTGACAGGTGCGCCGGATCCGACTGAGTGGGGCCCCCGTTTCTCCCTCTTCGTCCGCAGGAGCCGAAGTTCGAGTTTGCTTTCGGCGGCAACGTCCATTACAAGGAGTTGGTCCAGCGCGCCGAGGCCATCATGAGGCACGACCCCCACGACTGCAGTGACGCCCATCCCGTCGACAGCCCCTGCCCACCCAAACAAATGCTCTGGCCTTTGGTCCCCCCCATCACTTGGCAGCCCGAAGGCGCTGCGGATGCAGCGTCCCTCGACACACCGCCCGACGTGAGCCCCCGCGGCGGTGCGAGCCCCCCTATTGTCGGTGCACACCACTGCCGCACCTCCGCGCTCCTGCAGCGCCTCTCCCTGGGGTCCCCCCGCAGCCGCGCCGGGGCCCCTCCCGCCTGCACCGCCGAGCCCCACGCCTCCGCCCCAGACTCGCCCCGCAAGCCCCAGACGGCCGCGTCGTTCCGCAAGCCCCGCGACTCCCCCCGCGGCCACGCCCACGCGCCCCCCGCCGAGTCGCACGCGCAGTCGCGGCCCCGCGACGCCCCCTGCGAGTCCCCCTCCTCCGACCCCCAGCCCTCGGCCTCGTTCCGCAAGAGGCCCTGCCGCTCCCCCTCCGGCTCCCCCGGCGGCCACGTCCACGTGCCCGCCCTCCACAGCGCCCTCGAGCCCCACGCCTCGCCCTCCGCCTCGTTCCGCAGGCCCCCCCCCCGGGGCCCCGCGGGGTGCCACATCCCCGCCCTCGTCGGCCCGTCCCCCTCCGACGACGCCGCCCTGACGCGCCACCAGTCCCGGCCCCGCATGTCGGCCCTGCCCTCCCAAGTCAGCCCCCGCGGCCGCTACGCCCTCTCCTCCCTCCAGCGCTCCGAGCCCACCGCCTCCTTCCTGAGCTCCCTCCACAGCCACGCCAAGGGGCACGCCCCCGCGCCGCTGCGGCCCCACGGGGGGGCCCTCCCGGGGGGGCCCGCCGAGCCCCCCCACGCCCACCCCGACGCCCTCCCCCCCGGCCCCGCCCACTCCTTCCGCACACGCCCCCGCTCCCCCCCGTCCGCCTCGACCCCGCCGCCAGACGGCCCCGAGCCCTCCGCGTCGCCGCAGGGCTCCGAGTCCGGTCCGCCCCCCTCCCCCCGCGGCCTCCTCGTGCCCCAGTCCTCCGCCTGGCGCTTCACCCGCGAGGCGACCGACCCCGACCGCCTCAGCCGCCACGCCCGTCCCCGCCCCAGCGGCACGCCCTCGTCCTCCCTCGCCCCGGACTCGGACCTGCTCGATCCCGCCCACAAACGGAGCCGGTCCCCCGACAGCCCCTGGTCCGGGGCCGACTCGCCGCCCCTGCCCCGGCTCGACGCTGCCTCGGCGTCCCCGAAACGCGACCGCGCGCGCGACCGGCCCGACTCGCGGAACGCGGTCCCGACCGCCAAGTGCGTCCCCCACGGCTCCGGGAAGGACCTGCCGCAGAGCCGCAGGGCCGTCCCGCGCAAGCGCAGCCCCGCGTCGCCGCCCCGCTGCAGCACGATGTCCGGCCGCGAGTACCAGCGGCTGCTGCACGCCGAGCCCCCGGAGGCCGAGGCGTCGCTGGTGCGCGCCTCGACGATGGTCCTGCCGGGGAAGCCGAAGCGCATGGGGCTGGAGGCCCTCGGCGACGGCGCCTCCCTCAACGTCCACGGGGACACCACCGCGGGGCTGAACGTCCTCGGGGCCAACGTTGGCAGCCTCCGGGGCTCCGGCGGGCGCCCCCCGAGCCTCTCGCTGGCGAGCGACGTCCTCGGGGGCGCGACGGCGCCCGGGCCCGGCACGCAGCTGGAGCAGCTGCTGGCGCCCATCCCCAGCCCGAGTCCGGGGGCGCGCCACCGGGCCCTGACCCCCCAACTCGTGGGCTCCCCGGGCCTGGGCGACGCCCCGGCGTCGCCGGTGCTGGCGAGCCTCAGCTACCCCCAGGGCAAGGCCCCCCTCCGGGCCTTGCGCGCGCTGACGCCCCAGGGCGACCCCGCACGACGGGTGCTGCCGCAGCCGAATCCGGACTTCGGCCTCGGCTAAGCTTTGCCCTCTCCCCCCCGACCACCGGGGGCGCAGGGGCCGGCCGCGGCGGCTCTGGGCCCCTGGACGGAGCCGACGGGATGGGGCTGCCGTGACGTTGTTCCGGGGCGACGCGCGGTCTCCGGTGCAGACCCTCGGGGCGCCCAACGGCTGAAAGAACTGGGCGCTCGAGGACAAGGACAATTTCACTCAGTTCCGCAACGGATACCCTTTCTGCGACGAGGGCGATCGCTGCGAGAAGCGCACGCGGCACGCCTCCGCCCCACCCACTCTTGGCCTCAGCGCGTTGCCTGCGTCCCGGAATACTCCCTCCGGTCACAGCACAGAGAAGGAACCAGCTGCGTCCCATGTACGCCTCAGGCGGGCCCACATCCACGTGATCACGCCGGGCTCTGCCAGACCCTCCCGGCAAAACAGTCAAGTGCGTAGGTCAGGCATTCGGTATTGTCTGGTGCGCGTGCCCAAAAGCCTCGGTCAGTTCGTGGCAGGGGCACCCAGTCTTTAGCTCATCTCGAGGGCGGTATTGAGTGGCACTGTTTCTTCTTCGTTCTGCCGTTGAGGGCCGTCCTTACTGACCCCTCCTTCCAACGCCCGGCGGTTGCTCTTTGTGTCCCAAACGGTGCGCTGCTGGTCCCGCGCGGGTCCGCCCCCCCTTGCGCACACGCACTGCTACTCTCCCCGGCTATACGGGCTACAACACTTCGCCAGACGTGCGCTGGCGAGTCGCGCAAAGACCCACTTCCGGTTTTCATGCCACAAAGGCCCTCCAGGTGCCAGGCTCCCTGTGGCGGACGCCACCTGTTTTGTCTGGCCCCAACCAACCACTGCTCTGCTCGTTTGCTGACTCTTTTAGTGTCTTGATAACACTTCGCGTGTCCCTCCACGTTTCTGCGCGGCGGAGGTGCATTCAAAGGGACGCGGGGAGATGGCCCCGCGGACGTCCTTTGCATGACTGCCTTTTGGGGGGGGAGGGGGGGGCAGTAGTGAGGATCGTACCAGGCTCACTGTGCTGGATCGTGCCTCACCCTCTGGATTTCTGCGCAACAGCTGTGCTCGTACAACGAGAAGTGGCATTGGGTCACAGCATCCTTCCCGACCCGCCATCCTCCTCGCGCAAGATGACCCATTGTACATCAATACCCCCTGCCGCCGATGTAAGTGACTCCGACCCGCTGGACGCGCCCGAAAACGGCCAGGCACCCGTAGATGCCACCTGAGCCCGGCAGGGTTTGGAAGGGACGTGCCGAGCACACATGGAAATCGGCACCATGGCCCCGATTTCATGATGACGTTTCTTAGCGTTATTGACCTCAAAACAAGGGAACGCCGCGGTGCCTGCGCCCGGCTAAGCTCGATGTTCAGGCGAAGTGGCGCCAGTGCCCGCTCAGTCGAGCAATATGTCCTCTGTCACCATCAGAGAGAGTCCGGTGATTGTCGCTTGAGGGCTGTTGGGTCACGCCTTGACTAAGTACCGCCTTCCTATGCCTAATGACACTTTGCGTGATTTGGCCAACTTGTATGTCACAACGGCAACCAATTTGAGAGACGCAGAAATTGAGTACCGACACTTCCATTTGCCAACCCCAATGGAAATCAGCCAGACACAGATTTCTCCCGGGCACTCCGATTGACCCGAAGCACCAACAACTGCCGTGTGAATCAAGGGCAATGTCCAATGGAGACTGTGCGCCGCTGCAGCATGCTGCAACACCATCGGTGGAGGAGATGATATTGATTCCAAATGCTCCCCAGTGTGTCTAATCCTCACAGCGCGAAATTTGACAAGCAAGCAAACCCATAACAAAAATGCTGTTGGTGGCCTGCTGACGGCAGCGCCAGCCGCTGCGGAGGCCGCTATGGTCACTGCTGCTTTAATCACAGAAATTTTTTTCTGCTTCTCCTCATCAACGTCCTTGGATGAATCGTCCACCACCCGCCCGTCGTCGTGTAGTATTGCAGGCAAGCACCATTCGTTGTATGCCGGTCTTGGACCACACGTTGACAACAGCAGCAGCATACATCTTCTCGCCTCAGATCTGCCTATGGCAATGCCGCTATGGTGGCTCCAAGATTTCGTTTCAACCGGTTTGGGCAGCCTCAGCCACCCTCTGCTGATTTGCATGATAATGCATGCTGTAGTAAGATCTGTGTGTGCAGCGCGAGCTTCCTGATTTTTTTGTCTCCTCATCATTTTCTTCACCAATCCCCTCCTTTCTTTTCTCACTGTATCATGATCTTCAACTCTTGATGCGCAAGAGTGCATGCAAGAGTAGCTGTGTCAGTGATTGAGACAACGGCTGCGCAAGATGCCCATACTGAAGTGGAAGTACAAATGGGCGTGCTAAGTTTACAAGGCAATGAGAGACAACAGCAACTCAAGGCTTTTGATAGGTGGCAATCGGAGGTAGCCATGGTGGACAAGTTGATAAAAGTAGCAAAATAGGGTTTTGAAGGTGGAGAACAGTGCAAGGGATGAACCAAAAACAAAAAGCGAAGAAGCAAATGGTTTTGGCACAGTCTAGCCTGCTGCTTCTCCGCAATGTTTATTTGGTGTGGCTGTTTGCCACATGCAATGGAGGAGCTGCCCTCAAAGTGCAATGGAGCAGGGGGGCAGAATTCAGTTGGGTTCGTGCGAATCCTCAGTTTTGGATCTCGCTTCTTCACATCCTTCTTCCTACTCTGCCTGGTTCTGGAAAGTGTGGCCAAGTGTGCACGCACGCAATGACAACGCTGTGCAACAACGTTCCTCATGAGAGCCCGGTGCTTCTTTGTTCCGGCCACCAGGCCTGGTGCTCTAGTGAGGGACGGACAAACCCCTACTTGGGATGACTTGAACACCCTGCCTCCCACTTGTGCAGACAGCACCTGGTGCACAGCACCATATGTTGTTTCTGCCCCCCCCCCCCCCCCCCGGGTGTCCAAGGAATGCCTTGTCCAACGAACACTTCCGTTCGGACCTTATTTTTTGGGACCCAAGTAATTAGATACCGGGTTTAGGGGGGGTGCGTTAGGGACCATTGGACGTTGTTGACTGGGATCGACAATGAGTGTATTTGCTGGGATTTGCTGGGATTTCCGGGTACAATGTTCCAGGGTCGTGCGCAGGCTACGCCCATATGCAAACAGCACGTGGCTGTTCTGCGACCTTTGGTTCCTTTTGCTGTTGCCAGGGGAGGGAGGGGGGGGGGGGGTAAGAAGATCGAAGGGATGGTCTTGTGGTCCACTTGCCACACTTTCCTGTTGCGCACTTGCTCACCTTTAGTTTCTGCGTTTCGGTTTGCGACCACGTCAGCTTCCGTGGCAGCTGTCATGTTACTGAGTGTGGTCTACCAGTTCAAGGCATGAAAAGAGCAATGGCAGATGGCCACTTGGCCACTTGGTAGTCCCTTCTTTTTCGTGGTTCATGCGCAGCTGCAGGGGCCTTTTTGTGGGGGTCTGTGCACCGGGTACAGCCGTGTGTAAAGCCTACTTACCATGTGCGTACCGCCACGCCCCACCCCACCCCCCCCCCGCCGCCGCTTGCACAACGCCCGCCCCTGGTCAAACGGCGCTTTGCTGCTTTTGTACACTGTCTAATGACCACCCTGCAGTCAAATGATGAAATGTTGTTTGTCGCTGCACAACGCGGGGAGGGGGGCACAGCAACATCCCCGACTTTACGTCTTGGTTTGCATCAGCGTCTGTGATACAAGCGTGACTGCTGGCAAAAGATCGCGCGACGGAATCCGTGGCTCACGTTGTTCTTGGGCCAGGGTTTCAATCTGAGGAGGTGCAGGTGCGTGCATGCGCCTGGCCTCAGCATGTGTGCATGTGTGGATGTGGTGCTGGATCGCATACCCACTTGAACACTGGACTCAAATGGTGTGCTGGGAGCTATCGGAGTATGTACTACTCGGGGCCTGGTGGTTGCGGAACCAACGGGACCTGCGCTCACTGTAAACGGCGTATCTCAGGTGGCAATTGCTGCTTGAATATGTGTGAATGTTGCATCCCCTTGCATGGCTGTACTCGGGACGTAAACTTCCCTTGTGAACAGATTCTGGTGTACCTTTTTGGGGCCCACGTTCAGATTGTTGCTTTGGTTCAAATTGGTTTGCTCGGCAACGTGATAGTTTTTCGGCTGCCACATTCCAAATACAACGAGATATGCACACGGTGTGCACGGACAATTCTGTTGACAAAAGTGGCGTCAGATGCAAAACAGGTGCACACCAAGAGAATTTTGGAGGGAAGCCCAGCCGCCCAGTGCACGAGGGAAGCTACGGAGACAGCAACAGTCATGGTTGGAAGGGCAGGCGGGCCTGCTTGAAGCAGTGCACAACCATACAAAAACAAGGGCGGCCAGGGCATACACCGCAGGGCGTTTCAGAACATGGCACCAAAAAGAGCAGCAGCGTGTCCAGGTTCATTGGGGGTGCAAGCAGCGCCTGTTCCATTTTTTCACAGACAAACTAAACCTGTACAGAGAGGCTAAGCGCCCCAGAAAGCCCGACCCATTCCTCCCAAGCGAGCACGACACTGATTCGGTGGCATGGACCACTCAGGCCCAGGCGATATCTAGAGCCCCTACACGTCTTTGTGTCATGGATACCCATACCCCACAGCCCTCACAAGTCTTTTGTTTTGTTTCTCGCTTTTGCCTGAAATGAAGCACGTGGGACGCCGTCAAGGCGTGGCAGTCACATCCCGCTGCATCCGCTGGTAACAGTGTATAAGTTTCAAGTATACATGCCACCGTCCTCTGACGGCATGTGGATCCTCCGCACGGGACAATATATGTTGTACTTTATCTGCCACACAGATCCGGTCCGTCTGACGGAGCGCTTACCAGGCACACGTAAGTCCGAGCCAAAAAAAAAAAATGGAGGGAAGCCCAGCCGCCCAGTGCAAAGCCTATGCAACATGGCCTGCGCCACACTGGGTGTGGTGTATCCCCTCCATCACCATCGCTGCTCGCTACAAGGGACCAACATGGGGGCACAGCACCCAGCTTTTGGGCGAGCGCACAATTGGCAGCCAGAATCATCGTCATTCGGCAGGGGAGCCATGTGCAGGAACTGAGCAGTGGCGCTGTGGTGGTGGACACAGGGTGCACATACCACACATTTGCGACACCGGGCTCTGCACGTGTCGTTGTCAAAGGGAATACAACTGTCAACAGCCGCAGAACAACAAAACACAACTCGGTATTTGATGGCCCCAGCACCGCACCCGAAATGCGGCGCTTGGGCCACAGGTCGTAGGCTCCTGCACCTTGTCCACCTGTTTCGTTCAGTGCGCACACTGCGTGCGTATCTGGTCGCACTCGGCGTGCGGCACCGGAATTTTCAATGTTTCCTTCGGCCCAATATGGCTGGCGACACAGATCAACGGGTGGTCAAGTGCTTTTTTGTAAGACTGGATGCAGTGCCACACATGCACTCGTTCAACCTTCAAACAGCATACTGCACCTCCATTCTGTAGAGCTGTAGTGAACGGAGTCATCGGCTCCACTGCGCATGCACAGCAAACGGAACGGGCGGGAAACCCCAGTTTCGGCGGACAGGGATATTGTGTGGGGTAAGCGGGTGACGAGAGTGATTGTGTCTGAGGCCGCCTACAGGTGCCCTGCTCAAGTCATGTGGGCGCATGGCAGCGCCTTTGAACAGTATTTGGCAATTGCGTGGGCGCCTGCGGGGCCTTATTGAACATTTGTCGCGATGTACTGTTGTGTGTGTTGATGGTGCCATGCCTCCGATAGCAACCATCGTCGTTCTTATGGCCAAGGGACGGTAGGTGTCCAAACCACGCTCTTCTTGCTTTAATTTGGAGCCTTTTTTTACATCTGGCAGTTGGCTTCCTGCGACAACAGCTCATCTAGGCACGTCATCCGTTGCAGTACCTGAGGTCGCCGCTGGCGAGCACATGGGGTCCATCGGGGAGGGTGACAAGGCACTCTTCCAACTAGATGTGACTGCAGGGGACCAGTAAGGCATTCTTGAGTCAATGCGCTTGCACCGGCTGTGGAGCCGGCTCCGGTTGGGGTGGCTCGACAGAGCTCCCGCTGCGCACTGATCTCTTTGCCGATGCTATACGTGATTCGCGCACCTGTGCCACCTCCATTGTCGGGGCCTTGGGCGACGGTTGTATTTGCCGAATCAGCCCTGCTATCCCTGGGGGAACCGTTTTGTGTTCCCCAACCACAGAACCACAGGGGGGGCCTTGGGTCTTTTTTGGGGGCTTTTTTTTTTAACAGCAGTACCAAATGTAAAAAAAACCCCCAGCGCGCCGTAACCCTGCTTGTGATCTTGCTTCCCCCCCAGTCCAGAGTTCCCAACCCCATAGTGAATGTTGACCAGCTATGCCTGAATGTCGTCTCCCCCTCCCTCCCCGGTACTGATATTGTATGCGTCCCAGCGTTCAGTCTCCACACCGCTGTCCTTTTCAGCCTACAGTCATTGTGCCTCATGCAACACACTGGGAAGCCTACGGGCGTGGCAGTCTCCCACTGCATAACCTGGTTTCAGACTCAGCTAATCCCCACTACGTGTCAGATCCGCTATCACAGTCATTTATGGGATCATCGTATCACCGGACAGCTCTGAACCTTGATTCCGAGTTGTTGTCTCGGGTACCATATGATGAGCAGGATACACCAGCTCACTTTGATCTGGACCAAGAAAAAACGTATGCCCTGTTGCAACACTTGTGCTTGGGTGAGGTATGGGCAGGTTTTTGCATACCCCCCCCCCCCTCTTTTGGCTAAGCTGCCGAACATTGCTGCATATGCATACCAGGACGTGCATGTGTAGAGCGCTTTGAGACCTGCTTGCGCCCTTTTGGCTAAGCTACGGCCTTGTCCAAGCTACAGCGGGTGTAGGGACCGTATTAATTCCGCACCTGATTTAATTCAGTACGAAATGCAGTGCAACCGCAAGACATGGTTTTGGTGACAAATCTGGCAATTACATGGAGTCATGGACACATTTGTTCTAATCGCTTGCCTACTTGAACCCACAAAGCTCTGATTTTGGGGATATTCGTGCATGATCTTACCCTTTCTTGGTGGTGGCGTTTGTGCCGGTAGTTGTATGTGTCACGCGCAAGCTACGGCCTTGTCGAAGCTACAGTAGGCGTAGGGACCGTATTACTTCCGTACTTTTGTGTAGCTTGTACAAGGGGGGTGGGGGTACATTCTTTTGGTACCGCGTCGCGCGCAAGCACGGGCTTGTTGAAGCACGGCAGCCCGTCTGACCGACTGTTTTCTGTCTTTCAGCTTGCTTGCGCAAGGGGGGGGGGGGGGGTTACGAATTGGGCCAGCCACCACTTGCACGCAACATTGAGAATACGCTCTTTTTTCCCAAGTGCCGGAGTTTATGCTTTGACTGCTGCGCAGCCTACAGTGCGGCTTTCCCTCACCTTTGGTACGTGCTAGTTGCTGGTAGTTACCTACAAGTAAATAGCGACCAAGCAGGTGTCACCCTTGTCGGCCCAGCATTGCATGGCGTTCGCATGCATTGCTGGCCGATACGCATGCACATTGAACCCCCCCCCTCCACTTGTGCAGCAGTCGCTGTTGCACGTGGAGAAGGTTACAAACCAAAGCAACAGGACCAGATGGGTTCTCTGATTTGCACCCTTTGGAGGCGTTTCATACTCAGGATTGAAGGGGATGGATGAGCGGGGTGTCCAGCAGGCGATAACACAGCCGTAACACGGCCCATTCGAAGTGGGTCGTCAGGCTTGCAGTTGGTGAAGTCCTTTAGGTCATCTTGGAGAGACTGTCTTCAGCAGGCTGCCAAGTGGCGAACCCGACGACGGTGATTCAGTGGTCCTGGCGATGTCTTTGCTGCCCCTCTCCCCCACCTGCGTGTCAACCACAAACATGCAGCCCCAAAGACAGGCTATCGCTGGGAAGGTCTGTCAAGAGGCAGGGGAATGCCTGACGAGTAGCTGTATGCCCCTGGGGTTGATTCATGTTCAGTCACCCCCCTGGCACCAAACTCGCAGAGAGAGGGAGAGAGGGAAGATGATTCACCTGTAACCACAGCACCGTTTACATGTTGCTTCGAGTTCTTGGAGACAAGCGTAATCGCCTGCTCACACACACACACACACACCCACACACACACACGCGCGTGCGCGCCCGCCCGCACGCCCGCCCGCACGCCCGCCCGTCCGCCCGCCCGCACGCACGCACACACACACACACACACACACACACACACACACACACACACACACACACACACACACACACGCACGCACGCACGCACGCACGCGCGCACGCACGCACGCACACACACTCACACACACACACACACACACACACACACACACACACACACACACACACACACACACACACACACACACACACACACACACCATATTACCAAGACAGATACACAATGCACGCAAAACGCCTCCCCCGTTTTGGCAGTATTTGCTTTGTACCCTGACTCCGAAGAACATTGGTTTGGTTTTGCACCGCTCGCAATATGCGAAGGGGCCACCACATCTTGCGGGTCGAAGAACTGTATTGCCTGCAGACAGAGGTTCAAGATCCAAATCTTTCAATTTTCTCGCTTATTCGGGGTCGGTCAGGCAGCAACCAACCAGCCAAGGGCAGAACCAATTTCCCGTGACACCCACGAGGGAGGACAGCAAATGGAACATAGTATGATAGTATGATGACAAAGGGTGTCCTTGAGGGCGGACGGCACCAAACAACATCGGGTGCCACTGCAAGTAACCGCCCGGTGTGGGCCGACAGACGAACTTCCAGCTTGCTCCCCGTGTCCCCATCCTCGCTACAGAAAGGCGTCTAGCCACATGACTTTCCCTGTTTTGATGGCCTGATGAGGTGTTTTGAAGCCAGAGCCTTTTGACTGCCTGCTGTGCCCGTCCACATTGGTCGTCGGTTCATTGGTTTCTCTCACAAAGTGTGTGTGTGTGTGTGTGTGTGTGTGCGTGCGTGTGTGCGTGTGTGTGTGTGCGTGCGTGCGTGCGTGCGTGTGTGTGTGTGTGTGTGTGAGCGAGTCATCAGCGACAGTGGTACCCCCCCCCCTTGCGCAAGCACGGGCTTGTCCAAGCACAGAGTGGGCGTTGAAGGTGGTTTTAGGATTCTTTGGGACCGCGGCTTTCTGTGGTCCTGAATGCAGGATTGGGCGTTTGCGTCGCACTTGTAGAGGGGAAGGGGGACCATTCGTGTCTGTGATTGTGCATTCTGTTCACAACAACATTGTGCCACACATTGCAACCCCACGCTGTTTGTGTTGATGTGATTTTCGGCCATGGCTAACATTGCTATTCCCGGCATGGCTGTCATGTACCGTGCTTTGCTGTCGTGTGTGTCGCGCACGAGCAGGAGCTTGTCTAAACACGGGGTGGGCGTTGCACTGCTGTGTTGCCTGGATTTTTGGGACCGCGGCCTGCGCAGGGGGGGGGGGGGGGGCAAATTACAAATCTTCAGTAAAATTGCAATTGCTGGGTGCCATGTGCTAAATGGCATTGACTCCTACTCTGTTGGCGACAATGAGCCAGGGGCCAGAAAACACTGTTAGCCTGCAAAATCAAAGACCGCTTTTTGTTTTGCCTAGTTAATTTATCCCGTGGATTTTTCTAATGCAACAATGAAGTCGGAAGGTGACCATTTCCCAGAGAGGGCCATGTTACATCAGCTGCAGGAAAATGCAAATGATCGCAGGTTCACTCTCAAGTGGAATGCACCAACTGTATGGTCACTACCATGTTGTTTGCACATGGTGACAGAGGTCCTGCGAGCTCAACTCAAGACGAGGCACCTGGAAAACAGAAGCAGTGGGTATGAGATCCAAACCTCTGGGCCTGTGTGCATTCGCTGTCCTTGGCAGGGGGTGCATCATGTGCACGTTGTGCGAAAGCCATTCTAAGATCCACAAATAAAACACAAAGCCCCCAAATGTGGCTTCAAATGCAGTAACAATAATTGCAAGTGTTGTTTCCATTGTTTACCCTAAGAGGGGCTGGAATTAAAGTGTCCACCCTGACTGTTAAAGACAACAGACCCTTTTACCCTTCTCACTGTACGCTCACGGATCATTTGTTGTCCATTCAGTAACCCTAATGCCCAACCATCGCTCCAACGGCATCTGGCCTTAGCTAGTCTGGAGGCCTAAGGGCTTCAGCCCATGGACACTCCAGAGGCTATTGCGTATGGGTCTGGCGCATTGACGCTTGCAATTATTTGCTTTGCATTGATTTTGTTTATGCTGAGTTTTCTCATGTTAGCTCCCACGTCGTCTTTAGTGCATGTATGATTTGGCGCATCGGGTGCATCGGGCGCATGGGCTATGCTCGTGTTCTTGCATTCCTTCTGACCTTCTTTTTTCTTCACCGTTCTTATCATGTAACCCACTTCCGTTTGACGTGATCTTTGTTGATTGTTGCTGTAACGAAACGCAAACACCTCAAGGGCTATCTGCCTGTAGCTTGTGTTCTGTCTGTGCATCGCATCGGGTGGTCGGCCTGCCAATGGCTTTGGCTGCTGGCTAATCACTAGTCGGACACTCTCTGGGTGATGCACTAGATACACAAAGCGAAATGGGTTCGTGAGGAAACCCCTGCTTGTACATTCAAGAATTTTGTTTATGCAGTGCGAAGTCCCTCTGCCTCTTGTTGAGGCCATTCCTGCAGATGAGAGAAGGCAGCTCAGGCTGTGTGCTGCCAATATCGCATGCCCTTAGGTCCAAGTTGTTTGCCAAGAGAGCTTATGATGTCCCCTGTAACCCCAACGGGAATGCAGGTAAATTCGTTTGGTGTGGTATGGCCCGTTGCGGCGCCGTAAGGTCACCCCTAACCCCGAGGGAAATTTGCTCCGTAGATAGGTCCTGGGGGGTACCCGGTACCAGTCACCATTCACCAGGAGGGGGGGAATGAAATCTGCTGAGAGAACACTTGGTAACACTCAGCATGCATTGGCATTGACTGGCAATGTCACTCTTCAACCCCTGAATCAAAGTGCAAAGTGCATGCTGGAACTGTTATCAAAGGCTGAAACCACAGCCTGTCCTGATTCATTCCACTGCAGGTCCTTTTTGCATACTTGTATGCCCCTCTCTTTGCAGCGGTAATGGGATTTTTTGTCACAACGGCATCATTATGCCAAGTGACTCGAACTCTATTTGTTTATCACAATTCAATGCGCGTTAAGCCTGCCATATGGCTGAATCTCTGAATTGTGAGGCCCTCCTCACGGTGAAGACATTGTCAGACAAGAGGTTCATTGCTGGGGTCACCAACCAGTTTTGCCAACAAAGAGGCCAAGACAGTAAGATCTTGCATCTTCCAGTGAAGTGAAACGTCTCTGCAACACCTCCCTGAAGCCCAAAAAATGGAAAGGTCCAGTGACCCCTACGCCTACCAATACCGGAAGTTCGAGGGGTGTTCTTCAACGCCTCGAACAGACCGGCAAGTCAGACCATTACGGACCGTGGCATAGCCATGATTGCGCTCCCCAAAAGGGGCCGTACATTGAATTGTCGGAGGAACAAAAAAAAATGGAAAGCTCCAGTGACCCCTCCATCAGCTCTAGTCAAAAAAGCGCCTACCATGGAGCGCTCTGGACACCCCGGAGTTCGAATTTGAGGGGCCACCCTTGGATTTTCAAAAAGCCTCAAGGCCTCGATCACCACGTATGAAGTCTGAGCGAACCGGGGATTCCTTTGGGGTCACCTGCTCTTGGCTGCATTTCACGAATTCCATCCGAATGAGAACATCGCCACTGGGTGCATCTGCATATTTTTGTGCTCACAACAACTGATTTGCATATTTTGGGTCGAAACTGATGGCAGCAGATTGTTATTGCACCCACCCTGCAGGGCGAAGGCATACTGTTCTAGAAGTGTGTATCCAGTCAAGTTTGGGCTTCTCGAAAACGTTCAGTACATCAGCCCCCTCAGAAGGTGAGTTCGAAACAAAGTTAAGCGACGTGGTGTGGGCTCGCCCGTCACAATGTGAATCGGCGAGACCTTCGTAAGACCTCCTACGGGTGGTATTGAACATCGTTTGGGAACAGCTGCCGGATGCACGTACATTGCGCTGATTGCTGCACCGAACAGTCCCGCCAAAGTTGTGTAAACCGGGAAATCCGCACCCGCCCCGCCCCCCCCCTTTGCGCATATGGCTGTACATTCGATAGTGGAGCACCCCAACCAAGAAGGGGACACCATTGCTGTGCAAGGGAATGCCATGCACGCAGTGCGCACGCAGTGCGCACGCAGTGCGCACGCAGTGCAAAGTTTTGGATGTCGGCAAATACTCGAACCCTAGTTTTGGCTCCTTTTCACAAGTTTTTGGTTCCGTACCAGGGTTTTTTTGGCTTCCCAAGCATTTAGGATGTGGCATATTTGAATTGTCAACCATTTCCCCCTAGAAGAGGCCCATTGACAAAGTGTACACAGTCGACACGACCCGGATCTCGACGTCGTCATTGTCGACACTGCAGCGAGCCTCGTATCCGTAGAGGCGGTTCGATTCGCCCTGCAGAGTACTCTTCCGGACAGATAGTACGTGCACCAAAACCTTGGTCGACTTCAAGGTGATTCTCGAACCGAGATGCTCAAGATCATCGATCGGTATGGCCACGTCCACAACTGCAAAGAAGTCCACGTGGTCATCGTCGCTTGAAGGCTCTCGATCGCCGATACTCGATGGTGGCGAGTCGACACCAGGACCGGACAGTTCTTCTTCGACGATGCTGTTGGTTATAACTACAACCACAAGTATCGATGGACACCTGGCCAACCCTATGGTATTGACACCTTTCAGTCTTCCCCCTAGTGAACAGGTGACAGGTATTCTTGGGTGAGTATCCTAGCCTCTGCGTGCACAATATGCACGCAGTGCGCACGCAGTGCGCACGCAGTGCGCACGCAGTGCACACGCAGTGCGCACGCAGTGCGCACGCAGTGCAAACACTTAGCCCAAGAACCACCGAACTAATGGCTGAAAGTGTCTATGGCGGGGACATTCAGTCGATCGTTACCGACCATTGATCCCCTTGCACAAGCGCACTGAAAGTCAGGGAAATGACGGTCAGACCGGGTCCTGTGCTTGGAAAAGGCAGTACTTGCACAAGGGGGGTACATTGAATTGTTGAAAGATGAAATTTCCCACTCTCCCACTCTGATAGTGTATGACATGCAACCTGCTGATTCACCTCGGCCTTCAATCTTCACTCCGCTGTCTTTTTCAGCCTACAGTCATTGTGCCTCACGCACACTGGGAAGCCTACGGGCGTGGCAGTCTCCCACTGCATAACCTGGTTTCAGACTCAGCTCATCCTCACTACGTGTCAGATCCGCTACCACAGTCATTTGTGGGATCATCGTAGCACTGGACAGCTCTGAACCTTGATCCCGAGGGGTCACCTCGAGTACTGTGAATTGAGCAGGCTACGCCAGCTCATCTTGGTCTGAGCCAAAAAAAAAAAAAGAATTGTTGAAAGATGAAATTTTGGTGACCCGGACTTCCTGGGAATGGGACCTGATGCACCTGATTTTGCCCACAAGGTGTTGCCAGCATATGCACCTCAGCGGTGTACATACCTGTCATCTCACTTGTTCGCACAGTTGATGGCTACGATCCCAGCTTGAGGTGCTGAGGGGAGCATTGAAAACCTCGTGTGAGACCGTAGGGTGTTGCAGGTTCTGTTGTTGCACTGGGCAAACGGAAGCAGTGCAATGTAAGGCAACACAGTTTACTATCCCCTTCACTGTGAAGCCGTGAAGCCGTTGCCTAAGCTCAACCATCGCTGAAACAAACTGAGGGCGCTTTTGGCGCTTCGTGTGATCGCAGTGGGCGCCTGATGCTGCCTTCAGGATGTGCAAGGTGGTACCAGCAAATGCCAGACAAGATTCGTGGACAGGAGACGTTTTGTGCATACTGAATGTACTGACTTCTTTCCCAGAGCACGCTGTCCTGTGGCCAAGCCTAGACTCTCAGGGGACCGGAGTTTTTCTGCACCCACATTCACTCAGTGCATTTTTCAAGGAGCCCATGAAATCGCATATGATATGATGACCTGCAATGCATGCCTTGTTGTGCTCTCATCTGAGGGATGGCCTCGTATGAGAAAGGAGCAACCCAGACTTGCTTTTCATACAGGTGGAGATTGATGAGGTGGGGCCAGAACAACGTTAAACAGATTGTTTGAGACAGCAGGGTACTTTTTTTCTGTTTGTTTGTCAAGCGCAGTCTCGTCCATTTCCTTGTGACGCATTGCACACAATCCACGCCCCCCCATGCTGCCCCTTGCAAAAGAGACTCAGCACATACGCTTCATACACCACAAACCAGTGCTCGGACGTACAGAGCAGCTGGATGCAGAGAACACGTCGAAGAGGATTGACAATCCCAAACTCCATACCCCGACACATCAGTGCGCTATCAGCCAGAGGTCTGATCTCTCTTGTATGCACCACCCCATGGACCCCCATCCTGCTGAACGTGTCACCGGGACACCACAGTAATTGCCCAGGGCTCAAGCAGTCTTAATGCCCCAGTGTATCCCCCAAAAAAGAATTTGCAAACAAAAGCAATTTCCCAGAGGAGAATTTGCTGTGTATGATGTGTATTGCAACATTTGTGTTCAGCGTGGTAGTCAGATGTGTATGGGATATTCTGTGAGCGTTGTGTCAGCCACGTGCTGAAGGCCAAATTCGTGTATCTAGTGTGTAACCCCCCCCCAAACCATATTGTGTGGTCCATGTACAGGATGCGCACAACCGTGCAGGTTGGGCTGAAGCAGGTGCATTGCACAGCGGAAGTGGTGCTGTGCAGAGATATTGCGGTGGTGTAGATGGGAGTGCAGGTCGTGAGTGCATGCAGTTTGCCGTTGGCAACGAGAGGCAGTCTGGGAGGTGCACTGAGGTGAGGCTTGTGCCTTCCAAGTGGTCTATCTGGGAGGACCTTTGAGTGCGCAGGCAGTGCACAATCAAAGCAACGGGAGATCGGGACCCCCCAATCCAAGTCCAAGGCACGGCTGGGGGCATCCATGATAATTCGGGGTGTGGCTGTGCCGCGCTTCTGCTAATGTATTGTGAGAGTCTTCCGGTGAGAAGCCGGAGGGTGCCAAACCTCCTCGTTCTATGGCCCAAGCACGGCAACGCCCGCCAGCGCTGCTTTTCTTCTGGTGTCCTGCCAGTGCGCCATGTCCAGACGACACTAGGTGTTGCCTCCCTACACTCTTGTGTGTGCAGGAGTAACAATGGCCTTGTGCAAACAAAATCGCCGCTGTCTGCGGAAGTGAGGAGGGTATGCCAGCAGTATCATCCTGCGGCACAAGCAGAGGGTGATGCATTCTTCTGCAGGTACACACACATATATATGCCCCACTGTGTCTATCTTCGCATTCCCCTGCTCATACAAACAATGCCGTACTCCCCAGTGTGATTGTCACTCCATCGCTAGCACCCAGCAAGCTCGCAGTGCGGGACAAGGGTGCCGAAGCGATCTGGTGCTGGTGACATTGGGGCCTCTGGCCAACGTTTCCACTTGGTTGTCATTCGCCCTGAGCGCAACGAGCAAGGAATACAGAAGTCTGCTACGTTTGCTAGGGGCAGATTGCACTCCTCCTTCCTGTTGCATCTTTAGCCAACCCCCCTCTTGCTCTCGTCTCCTGTCTGACGTCCATCACTAAATCCCTCCGTAACCTCAACAGGGCCTGTTTCGCGGCGGCGCTCTACTTTAATGAGACAATAGTTTTCTAAAGCACAAAGGCTCCAAAGCCGCTTCCCACGAGGAGTGTAATGTATGGCAGGTGTGACAGCAATTCTCTTTGCTCCCGATCCTTCACCCACGGTGTAAAGCTGTGCACAGGGGGCGCCTTAAGCACAATGTGCGTGCAAGGCGCGCGCAGTGCAACTATTTGGGTGTTTGGCCACAGTAGAACCCATACTTTGGTACTTTGGGCATCATTGTTCTTTGATAGTAGGTTTTGATGCATTGGGGATCTAGCATTTTTGGATGTTCACCCTGTTTCACCCATTTCTACTGTTTTGCACAAATTTTTCCCATTTCCACCACATCTACTCTTTTTCTCGGTTGATTGATATGGTGATACACTTTCAGGGTGCCTGCTACGGGACATCATACTTCCCTCCTCATTTCTCAGGCCCACTTTCTCCATGGATCTCAGTATTGGGGATAGGGTGTTCTACACCCACTCCAATGGCCTGCAACCTCCTGCCACGGTGGTTGGGACGGCTGAAGACGGACTCCTCCACTTGGAATACTACCAAGATGGGTTGAGAGTGGTGAATTGGCAATGCAAGATGGAGTCCATCTCCTTTGCCATCCCAAGTTCAGACTCGCCACCTGACTGCCCTCCATCTCCGCCGCCCAACACACAGTCAAGTTCCCCCCCAAAGGCCCTTGGTCCTTCACCACTGCCACAAGAACCGGGAAGGTCCCCCTCAAGGTCCCCTCCAGTCCAGTTTGGGTCGCCTAATTCTATGATGACCTGCAATGCATGCCTTGTTGTGCTCTCATCTGAGGGATGGCCTCGTATGAGAAAGGAGCAACCCAGACTTGCTTTTCATACAGGTGGAGATTGATGAGGTGGGGCCAGAACAACGTTAAACAGATTGTTTGAGACAGCAGGGTACTTTTTTTCTGTTTGTTTGTCAAGCGCAGTCTCGTCCATTTCCTTGTGACGCATTGCACACAATCCACGCCCCCCCATGCTGCCCCTTGCAAAAGAGACTCAGCACATACGCTTCATACACCACAAACCAGTGCTCGGACGTACAGAGCAGCTGGATGCAGAGAACACGTCGAAGAGGATTGACAATCCCAAACTCCATACCCCGACACATCAGTGCGCTATCAGCCAGAGGTCTGATCTCTCTTGTATGCACCACCCCATGGACCCCCATCCTGCTGAACGTGTCACCGGGACACCACAGTAATTGCCCAGGGCTCAAGCAGTCTTAATGCCCCAGTGTATCCCCCAAAAAAGAATTTGCAAACAAAAGCAATTTCCCAGAGGAGAATTTGCTGTGTATGATGTGTATTGCAACATTTGTGTTCAGCGTGGTAGTCAGATGTGTATGGGATATTCTGTGAGCGTTGTGTCAGCCACGTGCTGAAGGCCAAATTCGTGTATCCAGTGTGTAACCCCCCCCCAAACCATATTGTGTGGTCCATGTACAGGATGCGCACAACCGTGCAGGTTGGGCTGAAGCAGGTGCATTGCACAGCGGAAGTGGTGCTGTGCAGAGATATTGCGGTGGTGTAGATGGGAGTGCAGGTCGTGAGTGCATGCAGTTTGCCGTTGGCAACGAGAGGCAGTCTGGGAGGTGCACTGAGGTGAGGCTTGTGCCTTCCAAGTGGTCTATCTGGGAGGACCTTTGAGTGCGCAGGCAGTGCACAATCAAAGCAACGGGAGATCGGGACCCCCCAATCCAAGTCCAAGGCACGGCTGGGGGCATCCATGATAATTCGGGGTGTGGCTGTGCCGCGCTTCTGCTAATGTATTGTGAGAGTCTTCCGGTGAGAAGCCGGAGGGTGCCAAACCTCCTCGTTCTATGGCCCAAGCACGGCAACGCCCGCCAGCGCTGCTTTTCTTCTGGTGTCCTGCCAGTGCGCCATGTCCAGACGACACTAGGTGTTGCCTCCCTACACTCTTGTGTGTGCAGGAGTAACAATGGCCTTGTGCAAACAAAATCGCCGCTGTCTGCGGAAGTGAGGAGGGTATGCCAGCAGTATCATCCTGCGGCACAAGCAGAGGGTGATGCATTCTTCTGCAGGTACACACACATATATATGCCCCACTGTGTCTATCTTCGCATTCCCCTGCTCATACAAACAATGCCGTACTCCCCAGTGTGATTGTCACTCCATCGCTAGCACCCAGCAAGCTCGCAGTGCGGGACAAGGGTGCCGAAGCGATCTGGTGCTGGTGACATTGGGGCCTCTGGCCAACGTTTCCACTTGGTTGTCATTCGCCCTGAGCGCAACGAGCAAGGAATACAGAAGTCTGCTACGTTTGCTAGGGGCAGATTGCACTCCTCCTTCCTGTTGCATCTTTAGCCAACCCCCCTCTTGCTCTCGTCTCCTGTCTGACGTCCATCACTAAATCCCTCCGTAACCTCAACAGGGCCTGTTTCGCGGCGGCGCTCTACTTTAATGAGACAATAGTTTTCTAAAGCACAAAGGCTCCAAAGCCGCTTCCCACGAGGAGTGTAATGTATGGCAGGTGTGACAGCAATTCTCTTTGCTCCCGATCCTTCACCCACGGTGTAAAGCTGTGCACAGGGGGCGCCTTAAGCACAATGTGCGTGCAAGGCGCGCGCAGTGCAACTATTTGGGTGTTTGGCCACAGTAGAACCCATACTTTGGTACTTTGGGCATCATTGTTCTTTGATAGTAGGTTTTGATGCATTGGGGATCTAGCATTTTTGGATGTTCACCCTGTTTCACCCATTTCTACTGTTTTGCACAAATTTTTCCCATTTCCACCACATCTACTCTTTTTCTCGGTTGATTGATATGGTGATACACTTTCAGGGTGCCTGCTACGGGACATCATACTTCCCTCCTCATTTCTCAGGCCCACTTTCTCCATGGATCTCAGTATTGGGGATAGGGTGTTCTACACCCACTCCAATGGCCTGCAACCTCCTGCCACGGTGGTTGGGACGGCTGAAGACGGACTCCTGCACTTGGAATACTACCAAGATGGGTTGAGAGTGGTGAATTGGCAATGCAAGATGGAGTCCATCTCCTTTGCCATCCCAAGTTCAGACTCGCCACCTGACTGCCCTCCATCTCCGCCGCCCAACACACAGTCAAGTTCCCCCCCAAAGGCCCTTGGTCCTTCACCACTGCCACAAGAACCGGGAAGGTCCCCCTCAAGGTCCCCTCCAGTCCAGTTTGGGTCGCCTAATTCTATGATGACCTGCAATGCATGCCTTGTTGTGCTCTCATCTGAGGGATGGCCTCGTATGAGAAAGGAGCAACCCAGACTTGCTTTTCATACAGGTGGAGATTGATGAGGTGGGGCCAGAACAACGTTAAACAGATTGTTTGAGACAGCAGGGTACTTTTTTTCTGTTTGTTTGTCAAGCGCAGTCTCGTCCATTTCCTTGTGACGCATTGCACACAATCCACGCCCCCCCATGCTGCCCCTTGCAAAAGAGACTCAGCACATACGCTTCATACACCACAAACCAGTGCTCGGACGTACAGAGCAGCTGGATGCAGAGAACACGTCGAAGAGGATTGACAATCCCAAACTCCATACCCCGACACATCAGTGCGCTATCAGCCAGAGGTCTGATCTCTCTTGTATGCACCACCCCATGGACCCCCATCCTGCTGAACGTGTCACCGGGACACCACAGTAATTGCCCAGGGCTCAAGCAGTCTTAATGCCCCAGTGTATCCCCCAAAAAAGAATTTGCAAACAAAAGCAATTTCCCAGAGGAGAATTTGCTGTGTATGATGTGTATTGCAACATTTGTGTTCAGCGTGGTAGTCAGATGTGTATGGGATATTCTGTGAGCGTTGTGTCAGCCACGTGCTGAAGGCCAAATTCGTGTATCCAGTGTGTAACCCCCCCCCAAACCATATTGTGTGGTCCATGTACAGGATGCGCACAACCGTGCAGGTTGGGCTGAAGCAGGTGCATTGCACAGCGGAAGTGGTGCTGTGCAGAGATATTGCGGTGGTGTAGATGGGAGTGCAGGTCGTGAGTGCATGCAGTTTGCCGTTGGCAACGAGAGGCAGTCTGGGAGGTGCACTGAGGTGAGGCTTGTGCCTTCCAAGTGGTCTATCTGGGAGGACCTTTGAGTGCGCAGGCAGTGCACAATCAAAGCAACGGGAGATCGGGACCCCCCAATCCAAGTCCAAGGCACGGCTGGGGGCATCCATGATAATTCGGGGTGTGGCTGTGCCGCGCTTCTGCTAATGTATTGTGAGAGTCTTCCGGTGAGAAGCCGGAGGGTGCCAAACCTCCTCGTTCTATGGCCCAAGCACGGCAACGCCCGCCAGCGCTGCTTTTCTTCTGGTGTCCTGCCAGTGCGCCATGTCCAGACGACACTAGGTGTTGCCTCCCTACACTCTTGTGTGTGCAGGAGTAACAATGGCCTTGTGCAAACAAAATCGCCGCTGTCTGCGGAAGTGAGGAGGGTATGCCAGCAGTATCATCCTGCGGCACAAGCAGAGGGTGATGCATTCTTCTGCAGGTACACACACATATATATGCCCCACTGTGTCTATCTTCGCATTCCCCTGCTCATACAAACAATGCCGTACTCCCCAGTGTGATTGTCACTCCATCGCTAGCACCCAGCAAGCTCGCAGTGCGGGACAAGGGTGCCGAAGCGATCTGGTGCTGGTGACATTGGGGCCTCTGGCCAACGTTTCCACTTGGTTGTCATTCGCCCTGAGCGCAACGAGCAAGGAATACAGAAGTCTGCTACGTTTGCTAGGGGCAGATTGCACTCCTCCTTCCTGTTGCATCTTTAGCCAACCCCCCTCTTGCTCTCGTCTCCTGTCTGACGTCCATCACTAAATCCCTCCGTAACCTCAACAGGGCCTGTTTCGCGGCGGCGCTCTACTTTAATGAGACAATAGTTTTCTAAAGCACAAAGGCTCCAAAGCCGCTTCCCACGAGGAGTGTAATGTATGGCAGGTGTGACAGCAATTCTCTTTGCTCCCGATCCTTCACCCACGGTGTAAAGCTGTGCACAGGGGGCGCCTTAAGCACAATGTGCGTGCAAGGCGCGCGCAGTGCAACTATTTGGGTGTTTGGCCACAGTAGAACCCATACTTTGGTACTTTGGGCATCATTGTTCTTTGATAGTAGGTTTTGATGCATTGGGGATCTAGCATTTTTGGATGTTCACCCTGTTTCACCCATTTCTACTGTTTTGCACAAATTTTTCCCATTTCCACCACATCTACTCTTTTTCTCGGTTGATTGATATGGTGATACACTTTCAGGGTGCCTGCTACGGGACATCATACTTCCCTCCTCATTTCTCAGGCCCACTTTCTCCATGGATCTCAGTATTGGGATAGGGTGTTCTACACCCACTCCAATGGCCTGCAACCTCCTGCCACGGTGGTTGGGACGGCTGAAGACGGACTCCTCCACTTGGAATACTACCAAGATGGGTTGAGAGTGGTGAATTGGCAATGCAAGATGGAGTCCATCTCCTTTGCCATCCCAAGTTCAGACTCGCCACCTGACTGCCCTCCATCTCCGCCGCCCAACACACAGTCAAGTTCCCCCCCAAAGGCCCTTGGTCCTTCACCACTGCCACAAGAACCGGGAAGGTCCCCCTCAAGGTCCCCTCCAGTCCAGTTTGGGTCGCCTAATTCTAAGGGTGTTTCCAAGGGGCGTGCCTAGGGGCTCTTCAGGGGGAACATAGTCTAAAAGTAGTGTGCAGTGTGCGCGCAGTGCGCGCCCAGTGCAAGGATTCCCCCACAGCATGTTGCATCAGCATCTGGTTGTGCCACATCCGCCCCTTGTCAATTGCATGGCTTTTCAGTGTCGACGATGAAGGCCGTGGAAGGCTGGTGCGCTTGCAGTCAGCTTCATGGCAGCATACCTGAGTTATCTGCAGCTCCTTATTCTGGGGGGAGGAGGGGGAAGAACCCATGGACACACTGCAGTTGGATCCCTTTTGTAGGTTCTTCTGTGATTAATAAGCATAGGGTGTATGCGTAGGTGTAACAAAGTAGGTGCCAAAGGTTCATGCACATTCCCAAACAAGCAGACAGAGTTGTAGGCCCAAATAACAAAGTGTCCTCTTCCCAAGTAAAACTGTCCTGTCTTTTTAATAACAGTTTACTATCCTAAATGACAGTGTCTTGTCCCCAAATAACCGCATCCTGTCCCCAATTAACAGTGCTTTGTCCAAAAATTTTCTCATATCCCAAAGCTTTTCGTGGAACCCATAAATTGCAATTGTATCTCCTCACAAATGTGTTATTGGGTTTGACTGGCAGGATTAGGATTCACCAACAGCAGTGGCGATTGACTCCGACCGGGTGCTGATCAATCGACGGTAGTTGGTCGTCAACCAACGCCAGTTGGCCAGCAGCTGACAGCAGTTAACGACTCTGTTACAGTCCAGGCGTGCTGAAGTTGGTCCCTTTTTTCTTTTATGATTAAGGACAGCCCTTTCCATTTCCTCCCAGATCCGTTCCCGTTTATCCATTTTACTTGGTGCCCTTCTCTGCCCCTCTTTCGTTCCTGAATTCCTACTGTTTTTAGTTGGGTTGAGTTGGCAAGGCCACCCATGATTTGCCCTGCGCCAAAGTCCTGCTTGTAATGGATGCTTTGGATGTGTGCAAATGTCTTTGATATTTTTTCCGAACGTCATATTCATGAAGCAGGTGCTGGGTCCTGGGATGTTCTGTCAACTGCCGCAGGGTGGTGACGCAGTTTCTGCCGGAAACCACTTAATTTATTTCACGTTGAGTACGAGCATCGTGTCCTTCCTTTCTGACCGGTCCTGGTTTTCCCTTACTGAAAACCAACATCGTCTCCAACCATTGCGACGCAACAATCATGAAGCAGTCGAAGCTTGGACCACGGACAACAAACTTGGACCATGGCTTTGCCCTAAGGCCACTAGCCATTTGGTGGGGTTTGTACCTTCGGTGCCTGTGGCGAGCAAACTCCCGCTTGCATATCTGGCCAGGCGAAAGCCTGCAGCCCAGGCTGCACACTTGGAACGACTTCACCTGTACAGCACAGAAGACACATCTCTCTGGCGAAATGTGGTTGCATCTCATTTCTTGTGCTCTGTCAGTCCCGCCTCCAACCTTGGGAGGCCCTGTGGATGGTGCTGGGCGACAGTGCGTCCAGAGTTGGGAGGCAGTTAGTGCGCCAGGCGCCGGGCATCGAGATGCCCCCAACACAACTTGGCGCATTGCATTGGCGGCACCCATGCCTAGGTATTAGTTCGGTGTTGGATTCCATTATAGTTCCGTGTCCTCTACCAACAGTTCCCTGATCCCATGCAGCTCTTTGCAGGGGGGGGGGGGGGGCATGCAGTCCGCATTTTTCCGCATTTTCCACATTTTTTTTGCCAAAGACACGGGGGGGGGGGGATGCGGTCGCTGCGATTGGCAAGAAATGCGGAAAAAATGCGGAAATGCAGCAAAGAATGCGATGGAAAATGCGGTTTTGTTCGAATGGTGTGTGCCCCTCGAAACCCCTATGTTTTGTCTCGTCTTGCACGATCGGGCGCTCAAAGCACGGACGGTTTGATGGAACAACTTAGTGCAGTAGTTCAACTCAAGAATATCACGGACTAAGCTCAAAACCCCTAGGGGCAGAAGCCACGGCTGCTTGGTCGAGCTAGACCGCTAATCTCCGTGCCGCGTGCGCACAGCGTCATGTGCTCCCCCATTGACCCAAACCGCCTAGCTCCCTTGGGGGGGGGGGGGGGGGGTACATACCTCAAAATGATCCCCATGACGCACTGATCGTTTTGAATATACACAACTGGGGGAAATTTTTTCAAAAAAATTGCCCATCAACTCAGGCTCCCATCAGCCAAGGTCCGACCTGGAGGTCGGGTCGGGGTTAAAATGCTTTTTTGTGGTGTTGATCCATTTTTGAATTCTCCACAAAATTCTGAGTATTTTGAGTACATACACATAGGGTCAAACAAAAAATTTTCCCCTTGCCGTCTGCCAAAACCTCCGGCGCATGTGGCGCCCACAAAACCCATTGTTCCTCACAACTAACTGACTACAAGACAATGCCACGAGAATGTTTCCTCTTGAACATTACACTAAGGAACCTGCCCGGAAAATGCGCACATGTGGGGCATGGTTGAGGCCCCATGTATGTACATAGCTACAATGTAGGGCATTTGCACGGAGCGCATGCACAACGCACGTGCGCGTAGCACCGATTGTTGGGGTGAATTTACAGGAACCGACCTCAAAACCATCAACTACCCAAAATGCCTTCATTACCCTTGCCATTTTCCAAAACAATGGACGCAGCAATTTGTCTGTGATGGGTGATCTTGTTACAGCCTGTGAGCATAGCATTCTGGTGACCGGGTAACCCCTTGAATAAGGGGGCGGGGTGCCCGGACTCCCGCGATTGTGCCCTTGAGCGAGCTGTCGGTTGTGACCTCCTTCGCCAGCCGCAAGAGGTAGATCCTCACGACGAACTTTGCGCTGCGATCGGGCTCCCCTTGGGCGACTTTCGCGCGTCGTTTGAGGTACCCCCTGTAGTTCTCCGTAGTGGCGTCTCTCCACGCCCGGACCACGGATGAGATGAAGCTCTCCCCGAACTTTGCTTCGCACGTGTCTTGCCACTGGGTGACCAGCTCAACGAGGTGTTCCGCCGAAGCGTCCGCGCGGCGTCATTTCTTGGGGACGCACCCGAACTCAGCCACTACCAAAACGACAAAAAGCGCACTGGGATCTAAACGAATGGGAAATCCCACTAACATGATGACACCCACACCAACGGGAAACCATGGGGGGCCAACCAAGAGCTGACGCCCGTATGCACACCCTGGCAATGCCAAAATCTGTACTTATTCGCTGAACTTTGCCCTCGCGGCACTTGGCACATTCAGAACTACCCTTTTTGATAAAAAAAAAGACTTCAGCTGCCCATGCACCCATGATGCTTAGTGACACCTTATACTCCATGCACCGCATACGCACCACCGTGTGTAACAAGTGAACAATGCCTTGTGTACACTAGAACACTAGAACACTAGAAAGATTGCTTGATGGGCGTGGCGGGCCGGTTGCACTCTGGTATGAAGGGTGGTCACATGTTATGATTGTGCAATGCTCAGACCTCAGGTCCGCCCATTTTCCGGGTGCACCCGTACTATACATAAATGGACCTTTTACTTTCTGGGGTTCTCCCGAGTGCACTCAATGACACCTTGAGCATCAGGAACTCCAAACAAAAAAAAATTGTGGCCTAGCCTACAATTAATTCAACCTTGCCCCTTCATCATCATCCAAACTCCACCTACAAAAGACATCAAGGGGTGAAAGTGGGTGCACATGGGGTGAAAGGGGGTCAAAGGGGACAGGTGCTTTGTGCACCCCTAATGTGACATAACAACTATGTGTGAACTGCATCGGCTCAACTCCTCAACAACCACCAAACACCCTTTCTAGAATCCTCTTCCACAAATGCTGACCACATGGATGTCATCAATAGAATTGCACTCATTTGCACCCAAGAAACCCAATAGCTTGTGGGAAAGGGCCAAAACTGGGGAAGCACCTGACGCGGTGCGCACGCAACACGGCTATTTGGCGGCGTCCTCGGGAAAGGTGTTGTGTTGTCATGTTGTCACTTAGATTTGTCCTTGCACACCGGGCACCTCTGCGGATGTACTTGTTTGGCACCACAAAGGGCCACAACGGGCCAAGGGCCACAACGGGCCAAGGGCCATTCCAAAGATTATGAAATGGGTGGAATTGTATTGTGTTCTTGATTGTGCAATGTTTGTGGGAAGGGGGATATTTATACAATTTTTGTGTCCAAAGCGTTTGATCTCTTGACGGCCATGGGGGGGGGGGGGGGAAGCAGGGCATTCCGGGTGTACTCACCGCAAAAGTAGTGCGCGGTGCAAACACTCCCCTGCTAAGGTTTGGGTCGTTGTCGGCAGACGCAAATTTGCCCCACGTGCGCACTGTGTACACACATTGTGAACAACGTATTCCATAACCCTTGCTACATGGGGAAGAGTTGGATAGCACTTGGCTGCAAAATACATCTGGGGATTGGAGGGTACAAACACTGATGGGTAACTACCCTTTTTAACGAGAATAGTCCTGTCCACTAAGAAATGTCGTGACAGAACATGTCCTACCTCGTGTAGATAGCCTGAGACCATCATTTGGAGCATTTACCCTTGCAGATTGAGCACCTGCAGTTCGGGATCACTTTCTGCTGTCCTATTGGATTGGTTGAATATATCCTCCAACCGCCACCGGTTACTCTCCAACTGCCGATGAGTTCCCTCCGACCGCGGTCGGTTCCCCTCCAACTGTTGTCAGAGATCCTCCAACCACAGTCAGTTTCCCTCCGAATGCTACCGGTTGCTGTGCAGCCGCCGTCTAATTGTGAGCTTGAATAATGAGCTGGTTACTGGACAGCGCGATTTTTTTTCAATCAAAAAAACTCCATTTTTCATTGTTTTACACTGTATTTTGGAGCCTGTGAAGCAGCATGCCTGCGACTGTGACCTTTCTGCACATTGATTCAGCTTTGCATCATCACCACTTGTAGGGTGAGAGTTCAAGAGAAGTGGTCTGTGTTTCCTTTTTGTCGACATCTATACTTCATTTTGACTCTGTGTCACTTCGCGATTGTTTCTTGGTGCTGCTGACATTTTTGCTGGTTGTGAGCAATCAAATTCTAGTATGTGGGGTTTCAGCCTAAAAGTTTGCCCAGTGTGCACCTATCATGCCCTTGCACACCCCACAGTGCCCCTCCAGCACCTACAATATATGCGCTTCATACGCCATGACCCACATGCAGGCCTGCAAGTCTTTGGAGACCTCAAACCCGATGTCTTGCTGTTTTAGTTGTGCACCCATTGAGTTTGGATATATTTGCGGGGAGTGATAAAGGTGTTAAAGGATATATTGTGGGAACCATGCAGATATGCGGATATCACAGAGTCCACGCCACACGCGAGCCGTGCAGCACACACCAGCCTTCTTGGGGTGCATGTGGCTTGCAATATCATACAAATAGACACCATATGGGTAGTGTGTAGCAAGCTGTGAATGTGAGTGAATGTGTCAATGGTAGATTCATGCAGTAGTTTGTGTCTGTTGACCCATGCTTTCCTTGTTTTGGGGTTTGCAAGAATGTTTCTCAAACAGGGGCTGGGTGGGGGCAATGGGGGGATTGTGGATCACAGACCAATTTGCAAAGCATAGTTCGGCGTGATGCAAGTGGCACAACATGTAGCCCTGGGACAGCAAGACGCATATCACCTCAGTTGGGTTAACAGATCTGTCGCAATAGCAATCAAAAGTTGATTTCGTGCTTGATGACAGATTCGCTAATTGTCTGTGACCCGGGCCCGCCATCTGACAGTATCTTTTAATGTGGAAATCACCTGTTGGGATGGTGTGTATTACCACAGGAACCTCTCCTCCACAGCCTCCTATTTTTTTCAGTGCATTTTGTACCGCCGTGTATAGCCCCATGTGGAGTTTGCGGAATGCGAGGGCAGCATTGCATCAGGGCTTGGTACCGTAGTTCCGCAGGAACGGAAGTTCCGTGCGTCGGAGTAGGGCGGGCTGGGGTGGCAGACAGGATGTAATATCCCCTCCCCCTGCTCTTCAGTGGAATTTGTTTGTGCCCTCCTTTCTCTGTTCCTCAATGGCTGAGAACCACTCTTATGACTGGGGGTGGGAGCATCTGTTGGCCGAAAACCTGGACCTGTTGGACCAGGGGTGGTCCCATCTGCTGAAGTTGTGCAGAAGAAGGAAACGTGATATCCTGCGGCCTCCTCCTGCCTGAATTGCTTGTCAGGGTGCCTCAGGGAATGGCAGTGGAGGCAACGCGCTCGCACTGCGGAGACCACGGAACTGACAGTGACAATGACAATGACAGTGACGGTAGCAGTGACATTTACGGTGCTGATGGTGTTGGGAATGTCAGAGCCAAGCGTAGGAGGCTAACCTTACCTGCCCAAGAAACATGTGAAAGCCCAGCCGGGCGAACTCAGCACAACATTTGGACGTGGTACGTTGCTATGACCATATGTGTATGTCGCAAGGGCATCTGGTAGCTCAGTATATGTTGCTTCACCCCCCCCCCCCCCCGCGTTTGCACATGAAGGCCCTCCAGTTTGATAGCGAGCTTGATTCGGGACCTGACTCCAGCTCAGTTGCATCAGAGTGTCACTGTGACACCACAGTATCCGTTTCCTCTGGCAGTGGGGTTCGAACCTGGAGCCAGCGCCGCTGGCATCCAGGGTGCTTCCACTGAAGCACGGGGCACCTCACCAGAAATATGATCCCATAAGCACACAGCCACATGGCACACGTGCATCTGCATCGCATTCTGATTTCTGAGTCTTAATGTATGTTACTCCCTTCACTCTTTGAAACTAAACAGCGACAGACGGGGTAAGGCCGAATGAGTGCCATGCTTTGCAGCCCGGTCAGCTCGCATGTGACACAGTGAATGCAGTCCACATTTACGGACGACTGCTTATATTGATTCAGGTTGTTCGCTAGAGTCAGCAGCAAAGGACAAGCACACAAGTGACCCACGGAGCTAACCGCAACGCCTCGCTGTATTTTACATAGTGGAGCACCCCAACCAAGAAGGGGACACGTGCATTGATTGGATTTCGCAGTACTGCTGGACTAATGGCTGGAATTGTCTATGGCGGGGACATTCAGTCTATCAGAACCGACCATTGATCCCCCCGTTTCCTCTGATCAGGAGGCGACGCTCTTGTCTGACTGCTCTGATAGGTAGCCAGCATGCTACACCCTAAGCATTTTGGACAGCGGCACGACACACACATCAATAGCAGTAGGAGCACAGTCCACGAAGTCCAAGGGCGAGGGAGTGCCAGCATCTGCAATGGGCCGGCAGACGGACAGGACAGTGATAAGGCCATCCCGTATAAGTAGGATGAAGACCGTCACAACGATCAACAAAACAAGGTCAAGCGAGGCAGAACAGGCAGTATGTGCAAAGAGCCAGAGGAGAACAGGAAAGAGGGACGCCCAATTCGAACCAGTGACCCACTGACCTGGATGAACACGCCCTGTGAGCCACATCGAGGAATGTGCAAGAACTGCCGAACATTGCTGCATATGCATACAAGGACGTGCATGTGTGGAGCGCTGAATGACCTTTGTACAGCCCCCTTGCACTACCACTGACTTGTGCTCAGCCCCCTTGCACTACCACTGACTTGTGCTATGTGTGAATGGTGAGCAGTGCTACCATTGTTTTTCTGGCCACAGTTTTTGCGGTGTAGAATAGAAGGTGATGTGGTTGCGTGCCGAGTGCAGAGCCAGATCGCTCATGTGACAATCCTTTGGTTCCCAGCAACATTGACCACAAAAACCCAGGCAAAAAACCGACAGTCAGACGGGGTCACCATGCTTTGACAAGCGCGTGCTTGCGCATAGAGAGGGATAGGAGGATACGACACACTGGCATTAAGCACAACACTGTTCAGGAACCATGTGCTAAGTGCGCTACTGCCCAGGGGGGGCTATTCTGGGTGGGGTGGTGGGTTGCGGGATGGGGTGCTGCTTGACACTGCACCTCGATGCTGTTTTCTTTGGGGGGGGGGGGGGGGAATGTCCAGACCAGCCATGACCCACAGCACTGAAGCCCCCTCCCCCTTCCCCATCTCCTGCACTTTCAGAGTGTCTATTTTTTTTCCGGATCATTTACATGGCAGATGCAGACCATACACAGTATCACTGATTTCATGATGCAACGAGCTGCCTGCACTTTCCTTCGCCAACGTGGTTTCCATGGAGGCAGTGCATTTCTCCGCACAAAGATGTCTTTCAAGGCACTTCCAAACTGGGAGGAAAAAGTCATAGCTTCACCATTCATACCAAAGGAGGATTTGCTGTCAGAGACCTGCATGGAGCAGTCCACCACCGATTCAGCGCCAGCACAAGAATCTGAACATATGTCTGCTGCAGAGAAAGCCAGACAGAATCCCCGTGAGAGCTTGACATACAAGAGCTACTTTCAAGATATTATGGGTGATGATGGTGGCTTCACGAAGGTGACCCAGTTCAGTGACACGTCGTTTTCCATCAACGGTATCACTTTTCACACTTCCATTTTCTTGACTCCTCAATATGTGTTCCATTGGCGAGTGAACACCTTTGAAGACATCAACCCCGCAAGTCTGTCCCTCGTGACACATTTGAGGGAAGTCGAGCTCTTGTTGCTGGGCACTGGCAAAGAAATGAGGATGCTTCCAGATGATCTCCGGCAGCATCTTCGGCAGTTCGGCATCCGTGTGGAGGTCATGCCAACAGAACATGCAGTGGGTTGCTGGAATTTTATGTCCCAAGAGGGGCGCAAGGCTGCTTGCGGTTTGCTGCTGATGGATCCGTTCAACTGCATGACTCCAGAGGATGTTATGCGCGAGGAAGAAGACGCAATTAGGCAATCGAGAAAACTGGATCCTGGTGTCATTGGGAACATGGGCTAACGGCATCACCACCAGATTGTCACATAGTGTTAATGAGCCATTGATGGCGCAATGGAGTTTGCAACCCCTCTGTGCCACATGAGTCAAAACAAAGGTTGAGCAAACAGGGCAATTACCTGTCAGGGGGTCATGTTGCATGATATTCCAATACTGTGGTGTGTGCGCATAGGGTGCATCGGGTTACACGGGATGAACATTGTACTATTTTGTCATTTTTGTTCTTTGGTGAGTCCCTTCCCCCTCTGTCCACACCTAAATCCACGTCACACCAGCATGTGTTAAGTACCTTCCGTCTGCATCAGCAGCAAACATATTTTTGGGTACAGCTGCGGGTGTGCACACTTCTGACGATTACACAGCTGTGGGTTGTGAACTGTTTGCCACAGGTTGAACCGACTCACGGGATGCCCGCTCTCCTCCAGGCGTAATAACCCCCTAATAGCCCCCCCCCCCCCCCCCAAATTGTATACCCCCGGGTACAGATTCCAAAGTCCAAATAAGCGTCCCACCGTTGTTGACGGCTTGTGGAGTTTCCACACGGGACTTCTATGTTTTACTTTATCTGCCCCGCAGAACCGGTCTGTCTGACCGAGCACTTACAAGGCACACGTAGGTCTGAGCAAAAAAAAAATTGTATACCCTCGGGGACCGATTTGGGCAAGACGCTCAACAAGGCCAGGGGGGTATAAATTTTGGGTGGGGAGGTGCTGCATGTTCTTTTTCACTTGTCATTCAGTTTTGATTTGTGTTGGCTGCATGGAACATTCAGATTCTGAATCTGATTTTGAACTGCACACGGTAGACCCTGGACCTGATGGCTTTTCTGATGAACCTTCTGAGACATGTGTTTCCAATGTCAAGAAGCAAATCACAATGACTGCTTTCTTCTGGTGAGTTACCTTTGCAGTGGTGTTGGAACTGTACCCTGGATTTGTTCGTGTTGGGTTTGCTTGTGCAGGGCTGAAGGGGGTACCGATTTCGGCAAAGCCCATTGGGCCTAGCGGGGGGGGGGGGGGATAAATGGGGGGGGTGTACAATTTAGGAGGGGTTTAGAGCTACAAGCATTCCTTCCTCGATCCATTCCTGCCTTGGGGTGCTTGGGATCTTTTGCGGGACATGGGCTACTGCCCCAGTTCCCCGAAGGTTGCAGGCTTCTATGAGCGCTGGCAGAGAGGTTATAGGAGGACCGTACAAGGCAGGTGAAGTCTGCAATAAGTGATGAACATTCAAAACAATCGTGGAGATGCAGTGCGGAAATTTGGAGACTCACCAAACCACTGCAGTTCAAGCGAAATCCGCATAGTCTTCGCAACAGGTTGGGCAATGTAATTCTTGATGCTGAAACAATGGTCCAATAACTAGCCAATTTTTGGCAGGATACCATGAATTCTGAAGGCAAGTTGGTCTCCGAGTGTTCCGATTGTTTTTCCAGATTTTTTCGATCCAAAGATGTTTCGCTCATTGCACAAATGCTCACCAAACCAGTTTCGCTTGAATTAGTGGGAGCGGTGCGGATATCTCAATGATGATACTTCTTCACCAGGTCAAGACGGCATACAGGTTTCTATGGATAAGGCATCTTCCAATTTGTTTCACTCCACGCATGTTGAACATTTACATGAAGATCTTAAACACAGGAGAGCTGAACAAGAACGGGGCATTTGCTGTGCTGAACCCCATCGCCAAAGGACCGCAGGTGGTCCAGGTTTCTGACCCGCGACCGCTTTCCTAACAAAATACTTGCCAAAAAGGGGTGGTGACCATCCTGTCTCTGCAAGCCTTGCCTTTGGGAAAGGTTCGGATTCCATCACTGTGAGTATGCTAACAGCGCTGTTTCCAATGACATTTGGGAGCACTCGGGAATCACACATTTCTTATTTACGGAAAATTGAATCTGCCAAGAAAAAACAGTAAATTTACAGCGCTGGACCACCACTTCAAAATAATGCCTCCAACAAGGGACTGCAAGGCTGTCCTGGAAGATAATGGCCAAAAAAAAAGTTCACGCAAAATTGGAATTCCGAAAAAATAATCGTAGAAGTGAACAACGTTTCAGCCTACCCTGATAATATGTTCAAGAAAAAGGGAACTCACAAAAATACACCGCAAAGACAATTAAGTTTTCCAATTTTGGGGTTAAACACAAATTTTTTGCTAATTAATTGCATTTTGATTCCCCAAAAATTCATGTTTTGACAATGTTTGTATTTGCCTGGTGATGCTTTCGAGCGCAACCGCTTGTGGACCCAGGACGGTCTTAAGAGTTAGGGATGTTGAGTTGTTGCTGTCAATTCCAGTTTGGCAACAAACCACAACGGCTGTCTGCGAATAAATAGCCACATTTGCTGGTGTTGAGGCTTGCATTTGACGCCGGCTAGCAGCTTTTTTGGTTCGCTGGTGAAATTTAGCAATCACGCTGCTTTCCCCTGTGTCCCTCCTGTCCCCATCTTGGAGAAAGTTTGCCTAGCCTCATATGCACACAAGTGGAGGCAGCATGCATACAGTGGCTGCACATGTGCATGTGCCAGCCAAGGATGCCTGGCTATGTTTCCTTCGGCTTCGTTCGGGCACTAGGGGACGCAGTGGTGCACACTGCTTCGCTTGAATGTCCAAGAGTGCTACAAGGCTCAAGAACAGCTGCAAGTGCACCCCCCACCCCCTTGTAATAGCTACGCCCTTGTCCAAGCTACAGCGGGCGTAAGGACCGTATTAAATTGGGACTCCGGCTCCGGCTCCGAAGCTACAGTAGGCGTTGGGACCGTATTGATTTGGGACTTTTCTGTAGCTATTACATTGGGGGGGGGGGGGTAAATGTTTGAGACAATTGATGCGCAAGAGGTGTGTGATGAGCAGAACCCTGCCCCATGGCCGCTGGACAGCAGTTGCTTTTGAATATCTTTCCAGGTTGGGTGTGTGTGTGTGTGTATGTGTGTATGTGTGTGTGTGTGTGTGTGTGTGTGTGTGTGTGTGTGTGTGTGTGTGTGTGTGTGTGTGTGTGTGTGTGTGTGTGTGTGTGTGTGTGTGTGTGTGTGTGTGTGTGTGTGTGTGTGTGTGTGTGTGTGTGTGTGTGTGTTTGTGTTTGTGTGTGTGTGTGTGTGTGTGTGTGTGTGTGTGTTGGTTGCGAGCATGCCATTTGGTTGACCCAACAGTTCATGTCCCTAAGCGGCAACCGAATGCTGGTAAGTCGAAACGTACGTATGTGGTTCTCCGTCGTTCCAAGGTTCTGTGGTGCCTGCGGTGCGGTGCGGAGGAGCATTGTACCAGCGAATGCGTGTCGTCCGATCCACCAGTGAGTTTTCCCCCTGATCAAGGAGAGGACAAATGGAAAGACATATGTTTATGGTGGGGTGTTAAAGGCCATGAGCTGAAGGAGTGTTGGAAACGGACTCCAGCAGTGACGGACTACAATACTACCGCTATCGCTTCGTTACAAGAGGAAATGAAAGGTATTAAAAAGAGTATTGCCAACGTGGATAAGCTGCAGTCCACGGTCGACAGTTTGGGTGCGCAAATGTCCACTTTGATCAAGTGGCAGCAGATTTTTGGCCAAATTTTGAGGTAGATGGGAGTTAGTAGGACTAGGTGTGGTCCAGCAGGACTATTGGGTGCCATTAAAAGACAACAGCATGGCACAGACTATGACAACTGAGGGTGAACAGACCAATGCACAGTGGAGCCAACATCTTATGTGGGGCTGAGTGTGGGGGTCATTAGGGGCCTCTCCTGTGTAATGGGACTGAGCATGGGGACATTCAGGCAAAGTTCCATTGTGACACTGCTGTTGACACATCTGGTGCCAAATGAAAGACGAAAGTCCGGATTCCAAGAAGCCGCTGCCTACATGTCGTCAGCATGGAACTCCACTAATGGACCTCGACTAAAGGTGCATGAAAATGGTCCAGTTTTCACACCCCTGGTTAAGCTCATTGGCGTTTCTATGGTAGTCCCTGCACTGTGCATGAAGTTGTGGCAATTTCACACCCCCTCAATGCAACCCAAAAACCTTCGGCGTACCCCAAACCGCCTTTGCTGGTCTCACACCCGCCAGGGTGATGAAGGATTCTCCGCAGCCCTGCGTTGCACGCATCCTGTGCCTGCGACACCTGCACCTTCCTCACACCCCGAACCTTTGGCAATTTCTTCTCAGTGCGAAGTGGTTTTGAACATGTAGTACACAACGCAGAGGGTGCAGCAGCATATTTTGTGTGTGTGAGCCGTGTGTTTGCTTTCGACACCGGAGTGCCCGGATCCAGTCATTGGAAATCATGGCCCAGGAGCAGGCGGCGGTGTCGATCCGCGTTGAGGAAAAGACGGATGACTGGCAGCCGGAGTACGAAGAGTTCCTGTCGCAGACGTGGGAGGACCGGCAGCACCGCAAACAGCGCGTCGCCAACGGGGCCTCTTTCCTGCAGAAGGGCCGGGACGCCCCCCTGGTCAAGCGGCTGGAGTTCCTGCGGTACAAGGGCCTGTCGGAGGCCGAGATCGAGGAGGCGTTCGAGATCGCCGGGCAGGACCAAGAGCTGATCCGGCTGATGGAGGGTAGTTTCCTCCCGAGCGACTACGGCCCGACTGCGGAGGAGCTGGCGTTGGCGCAGGCCAACGAGCTGACGACGCCATTCCGGCCCGAGGACCGGGTGTGGACGTACGTGGCCACCTCCGGCGTCTACTACGCCGGGTGGGTCATCGACATCGACGAGTCCCGGGGCCACGATATCCTGCGGATCCGATACGCCGACGCCGCCCCGGCGGAGCTCGCGGGCCACGCTGAGTGGCGGGAGCCCGGGTTCAAGGGCGTTGTGGCGGACGTGCCGCCCCGGTTCGACCTGCTGCGGGCCGGCATGCAGGTGCTGCACCGCCGGGCCGCGGCGCGGGACATGGAGGACGCGCTGATCCTGCGGCTCGACCTGGAGGGGGAGGAGTGCGACCTCCTGCTCAACGACTCGGCGAAGGCCGAGGGGGTGTCGCTTTGGGACGTGCGCGGCACCGACCACCCGGACGACGAGGAGGCCCTGAGGCGGCGCAAGTCGCAGCTGCGCAAGTGGTCCGCCGGGATCAACCCGGGGCTCATGACCTCCGCGTACGAGCTCCCAGTCCAGGGGGTGAAGGAGCGGAAGATGCAGGCCCGAGAGCTCGTGGCGTTGACGAAGGGCATCGCCGACGCCCGGAGCGTGTCGAGCCTCGCGGAGGAGGCGGCGAAGGAGGCGGTGGAGGAGGACGACGGCGAGGAGGACGCGGAGTTGACGTTTGCGGAGCGCTACACGCTCGGCGTGGGCCTGCGGTCCTTTATCCGCTACCCATCGGTGGACCTGGCGGACAAGCCCCCGCGGCTGCGCACGTTCGCGGACGTCGCGCGCGCGGCCGCCGCGGAGCTGCCGACGTTCGAGCTGCGGGCGTTCGCGCGGCACCCGGACTGCCCGCATTTGATGCTGTACAACCCGATTCTTGAGGTGGTCGACCAGTGCAACACCCAAAAGACGATGTTCGTAGACCCCGACTTCCCCCCGATTCCGCACAGTCTCTGGGGCACGAGGGGGCGGCCCCGGACCCCGCCGCCCGAGACGGGGAGCACAGAGCCAAAGGCCGGGGGGCAGTTCGAGTGGCGCCGGCTGAGCGAGATCTACGCCCGGCCGCGCTGCTTCGGCACGGCAACCAACGCCTCCGCGATGCAGCCCGGGCCCTTCTCGGCGAAGTGGATGTGCCCCGTGTTCGCCGCCGCCCTGCGCGGGGCGGAGCTGGAGACGGCTCTGAGCCCGGCCACGGAGCCGTCCCAGTGCGGCTGCTACACCGTGCGCCTCCTCATCGACGGCCGGTTCTGGTGGGTGCTGGTGGACGACTTCGTCCCGGTGCACAAGGGGAGCGCCGACCCGGCGTACCTGCGGTCCGGGACGGAGCTGCAGGCTGAGATCTGGGCGACGCTGCTGGAGAAGGCGTACGCGAAGCTGCAGGTGATACGTGCTTCGTCCTGCTCTCCTCTGAGGGATGGCCTCGTATGAGACACGAGCAACACTGACTTGTTGTGCACGCAGGTGGAGTTTGATGAGGTGGGGCCAGAAGAACGTTGAACAGATTCTTTGAGACAACAGATCAGAACAGACAGGGCACCACAGGCTGCGTTTTCACACGGGACACATGTGTTGCACTTAGACTGTCAGCATGATCCGGTCCGTCTGACCGAGCACTTACGAGGCACGCGTGAGTCTGGGCAAAAAAAAGACAACAGATTATATGAGACAACCGGGTGCCATTTTGCTGTACGTTTGTCAAGCGCAGTCTCGTCCATTTGCTGGCTTTTTGTCAATCCCTTTGTACCTACCTCGTGACGCATTAACCACAATCCACGCCCCCCCCCCCCCCAAACGCTGCCCCTCGCAGAGGGGGCTCAGCGCACACGCCTCAAACCACTGCTCGACCGTACCGGGCAGCGTAGAAGAGGGTTGATTAGTACGCAACCCCATCCCCCTCTCCTGCCGACACATCAGGGCAGCTACCAGGCCCTCCGCGCCCTCAGCGCCTACAGCGCGGACGCGGCCTTCGGGGACCTGACGGGCGGCCTGGCGGAGCGCGACGAGTACGCGCTGCTGACGAACAAGGACGCGTGGGTCGAGAACCTCCGAGGCCGCCTCGAGCTCCAGGGGCTCTGCACAGTGCTCGCAGCCGCGCCACGGCACTCCGGCATCTCCAGCGAGCGGAAGCTCCAGCGGCTGGGGGTCGAGGCCGGGGGCTACCACGTGGTCCAGCAGCTGCACGCGGCGGAGTGCGGCGACGCGGACGAGGGGGAGCGGGACCAGCACTTCGTGATGAGCGCCGACCCGTGGTCCCCGCTGGTCTGCGACGAGGGGGCCCAGCAGACGGTGCTGCGCGCCGCCCGCGCGCCGACCCTCCGGACGCTGCAGGCCCTGGCCGCGAAGTACCGGGACGACCACGGCCACTCGTGCACGTGGCTGTCGTTCGCGGAGCACATGCGGCTGTTCGAGGCGTGCGTGTCGCTGTTCAGCTTCAAAGGGTGGCAGCGCGCGGTCCTCATGGGCTCGTTCGAGGGGCGGTCGGGGGGCAGCCGGTTCGCCCACGACAACGCGGCGTGGGCGCAGAACCCGCAGGTGCACGTGAAGCTGGAGACGCAGGGCACGCTGTGCGCCGAGCTGTGCCTGGCGGACCGGCGGTTCCGCCGCGCGCGCCCCAGGGGGACGGTGCTGCAGATGTCGCTGCTGAAGGCCCGGGGGTACGCGGAGATGGCGCAGGACCCCGCGGGGCTCCTGATGACGTCCAACGCCCTGATCCTCGAGGAGGTGCCGGGGCACGGGGGCTACGCCGTGTACCTGATGCTCAGCGTCGAGGCCGGCAACTACCTCCTGATCCCGGAGATCGGCGACGTGGAGTCCACCGACACCTTCGCGCTGAAGGTGTGGTCCTCGTCGAACTTCACCGTGCACCACCTCTTCATCGACTGACGCCGAGCGGCTGTCCCGGGGCTGCAGCGGAGGAACGTGCGACTGCCCGTGGGGCGCCGATGGCCCACTGACCGGGCGAAGAGGTTTGAGTTGGTTGTGTGCTGACGGACCACATCGATGTCTCGTGGAGCGCGCGCGCTCCGTTGCCCAGACCACGAGGCGGACCTGTCGGGGCGGCCCGCGCTGGACTCGGGGATGCGGGCCACCGCGGGCCCTGTCCCGGACCGACGCAGCGAAGCCTGTCACACACACGAGACCACATGGCCCTGACCGTGAGGCATCGGGGGGCCCTACGCGAAGCGGTCCGTGCGGTGCCTGCGCTCCCGCACGGGCGGTTGCAGCCGTTGTAGTCCGCAGAACCGCCGCGGACGTCCTGTTGACCGCCTGCGGTGTGGGAGACACGTGGGCATTGGTGCACCGTCGGAGGCATGATACACGAGGCCGCCACAGGACCGCAGGACAGGACCAGTTTTGCAGGCCTTGAGACCGGTGAGGGTTGCCAGGGGTCATCATCGTCCCCTGGCGTGCGGGGGGCTTGGGGGAGCTGAACCAAATCTGGGGGTGCGTGGCTGGGGGTTGCAGGGAGGGGGGGGTCACCAACGGAGGGGAAAAGGTGGTCTGGACGCGCGGTACAATGGCAGCTTTCACGTCGGTTGAAAAAACGCCATCTGACAAGAGCTTCCACATTGGCGCATGGGAGGCGGGCCCCAGGATTGTGGGACTGGGGTGGATTTTTGGCGGCCCTGGGGGTATCAGCCGAGAGTCTTACCGCTCCTGCAGTGGTGGGGTCATAGTAACAGTTTTTCATGCCTCTCCCCCCTCCCCGCACCCCGTACAGTAAACAAGGTTGTTGCAGGCTGTGGGGGGGTTGAATGGGAATCCACCCCGGCTCCCGTGTCGGCCGTTGATGCGGTATTCACCCCCCGCCCTGCCCTTGGCGCCAGCACGGCCTTATGCGCACTCGGTGACCCCGTCTGACCGTTGTTTATGTGACCACATTTGGTGTGGTCAAGAATGAAAGAAGACCGGTTTGTGAGCCAGTTGTAGTGGGAAAGAGCCGCGGGGTCATGTCGGTGAAGAGTTGCTGCTGCTCATACCAATAATTCTGCCTCAGACTGCAGCCCATGTCTACTCGTTTGAACGTTAGAGTTGCAGCGAACGTCGTTGTAACGGCGCCCAACCCCCCAGGAACCGCTTGCCTGTGGGTCGCCCGTCAGCACAGCACTGTCCAGCCGGGGGCTCTTCATCTGACCGTCGTTTTCCCTGACTACAGGCGTGCAGGGCTGGCAATCGTGGTGGGTTAGCAGGAGTCGCTGGCCCAGGAAGTGTAGGCCTCAAGTGCATAAGAATGTTCTGGATGGCAAGGGATGGACACCGAGGGCATGCTTCGTGCCCAAATTGTTGTTCTTTGTGCCCAACGCTGAGTCCATGTGGTTTTGCCTGTGGCTAGGGTTTGCTAACCTTGCCTTCGTTGTTGACCAACAGTCATTAGGTCAGTGTTCTTATCTGTCGTCAGGTGCCATGTTAAGAATGGGGACCTTGGCCCCAATCAGGCTGTCTAGTGCTAGGTGAAGAAAATTCATCTTCACCTGAACTGTTTGTGTGCAGAATGTGCGAGATATCCCTCCATCCAATGCAGCGCCCGGTATCAGTCTGTGCCAGAATGGTATTGCTGGAATTTGTTGCAGTTTTGCTGCAACCGGACCCCTACCATTTTAGCTCTTTTGGTTGATGTAGATTCTGACCCGTATGTTGTATGTCCTGACTGTAGTCACGCCTGCAGGATTGAATGGGGCCATGGGCTGCCCGTAACCTGTGGGTGCAACTCTGACCATTATGCAAGCTGGAGTTGGAAAGCACCGGCAATATGACAAGCAGCAAAAGGGAAGAGCAGCAGGGTGGTTTCTAAGGACATGCTTTCTGGACCCGCTCGAACCTGCATCGGTTACTGTGCAATGTTCCTCGATTTCTCACCAACCACCGTCAGTTCACCCTGCAACAGCCACTCGCCCCACCCTCCCGCTTACAAGCAGGTCATACTTATGAGATGGCAGTGAAGCTACAGGGTAATGAAGCAGCCTTTTTTGCAACCACTCCCGCAGGGGGCCTCCAGCCAACAATCAGTTGCTACAGCTATTTGCCCATGGAGTCCATGGGCGCCGAAGGCGCCTGACAGTCCACGGGCACCCAAGGCGCCTGAACAAAAAATTTGTCCCCCAGCACTGACCTTAACCCCAACCCTGACCCTGACACCAACTCAAACCCAAACCTGAGCCCACCCTAACCCAAACCATAGCCATAACCCTCAGGTAGGATTAGGGCTACTTTTATAGTTAGTGTTGGCGTCCAAAGTGGAGAGCAATGTTGTGGCAAAAGGCAGCCATGGACACAACTTTGAAGGTCTTGCTCAGTGTAACCAACATGTCTTGTGTGGCTGAACCAACGAGCTGCAAAGGTTAGGGTTAGGGTGATGGTTGGGTTGGGGTGCACAGATCAGGGAGAGGAAGGGGAGGTTTGGGGAGCCTGTGATTAATCAACACCCGTCCTTGAGGGCATGTAACCCCCCCCCAGCCCCCAAATTGCCCCTGGGACCCACCCAGCACCCCTGTTTACCCAGGCACCGCGCGATGCAGGGTGCAGCAGTCGTGTGCGTTGTGTGGGTTCGGCTCACCCCTAGTTGTCCCTCAGGCTGTTTTGATAGCAGGTGGGGACAGAGTGTGAGCGCAGCAGGGCTCAGAAGTACCCGTTTCCGTTGCATTAGCGGCACACCATCCCTGAAATAGGCCAACCCAGGAAAAATGGGGGAACATGGGGTCAAGTTGGGGAATTTTTTGGATTTTGGGTGGAAAACTGGGGGAATTTGGGCCTGAAATGTTCAAAAAAAACATTGTTTGTGGTGGCAACAGGGCACAGGCACGGAGAGGGGGGGGGGCTGGTGAAGGCTGCCAAGGGAAAATAGGGGGGAATGAGGGAAACTGGGGGTCATTTCTTGTTTGTGGGAAAATGGGGTCAATCCAGTGTCCAGAGTACCGCGCTCTGAAGCATTGGGGACCCCCCAAGACGGCAAGGGTTATGTAGCCAATCTGCCAACTTGTGGGCCACGGGGCAAAATCACTTCTGATTTTGCCCCGTGCTCTAAAGTACCCCCCCCAAACACCCAGACAGCACGGGTTATGTAGCCAATCCGCCCACTTGTGGGCCACTGTTGCTTCTGTCCCCCGCTCTGAAGCATTTGGAACCCCCCAGATGGCAAGCGTTATGTAGCCAATCTTCCCGCTTGTGGGCCATTGCTCATTTTGTCCGGTGCTCTGAAGCGTTGGAGGCCTCCCAAGGAGGCAAGTGTTATGTCAGCAATTTTCCCACTTGTGGGCCACTGTTGCTTCTGTCCCCCGTTGTGACATGTTGGGGACCCCCCAAGACGGCAAGGGGTTATGTTGCCAATATGCCACTTCTGGGCCACTGTTGATTCCTTCCCCCGCTCTGAAGCATTGGGGACCCCCCCCCCCCCAAGATGGCAGGGGTCATGTAGCCAATACGCCCACTGTGCGCCATTGCGGATTTTGTCCCGCGTGTGAAGCATTGGGTACCCCCCAAGACGGCAAGGGTTATGGAGCCAATCTTCCCACTTGTGGTCCACTGCTGATTTTGTCCTCCACTCTGAAGTGTGTGTGGGGGGGGGGGGGGGATGGCACAGGTTATGTAGCCAATCCGCCGACTTGTGGGCCGTTTCATATTTTTTGTGCCACTCTGAAGCGTTGGGACCCCCCCCCCAAGGACGGTAGGGGTTATGTAGCCAATCTGCCCATTTATGCGCCATTGCTCATTTTGTCCCGCGTTGTGAAGTGTAAGGGACCGCTGAGACTCCAGGGGTTCTGCAGGCAATCTGCCCAGTTGCAGGCCAATATGGAGTTTGCCCCCCGCTTTGAAGCGTTGGGGACCCACCATGTAGCCAATCCACCCACTTGTGGGCCACCATTGCTTCCGTCCCCCGCTATGAAGCATTGGGAACTCCTCAAGACGGCGGGGTTATGTAGCCAGTCTTACCAGTTGTGGGCTACTGCTTATTTTTCTACCACTCCAAAGCACAGGGGACCCCCTAGGATGGCAGAGGTTGTGTAGCCAATCCGCCAACTTTTGGGCCACAGCTGATTTTGTCCCGCGCTAAAGCATTGGGGGGAGGGGGGGGGGGGGGGCAAACGGCACGGTTTACGTCGCCACTTTGCCCACTTGTGGGCCACTATATAGTCTTACTACCGCTCTACCATGTTCAGGATCCCCCGGGACGGCAGGGGTTATGTAGCCAATCTGCCCACTTATGGGCCATTGCTGATTTTGCCCCACGCTCTCAAGTGTTGGGGACCCCCCACACACGGCAAGGGTTGCGGAGCCAATCCGCCTACTTGTGGCCCACTGTTGCTTTTGTCCCCCGCTGGGAAACATTGGGGACCCCCAAACGAAAGCAAGGGGTTATGTAGCAAATCTTCCCACTTGTGGGCCATTGCTGTTTTTGTACCCTACTCTGAAGCGTTGGGGACCCCTGTAGCCAAAGTGCCCATCTGTGGGCCAAAACTGATTTCATCCCCCACTCTGAAGCGTTGGGGACCCCCCAAGATAGCAGGGGTTGTGTTGCCAATCCGTCCACTTGTGGGGCCCTATTGCTCTTGTCCCCCACTGTGAAGCATTGGGGGGCCCCAAATGACGGCGAGGGTTATGTAGCGAATCTTCCCACTTGTGGGCCACTGCTGTTTTCGTCCCCCAGTCCGAAGCATGTAGCCAATCCGCCCATTTTTGGGCAACTAATGATTCGGTCCCCCGCTGTGAAGCGTTGGGGACCCCCCCCTAGATGGCAAGGGTTATGTAGCCACTCTTCCCACTTGTGGGCCATTGGCGATTTTGTCCCCCGATCTAAAGCGTTGGAGGCCCCCCAAGGAGGCAAGTGATGTGCAGCCAATTTTCCCATTTGTGGGCCACTATTGCTTCTGTCCCTCGTTGTGAAGCATTGGGGACCCCTCAACATGGTAGGGTTTTAAATTATGTTGCCAATCTTCGCACTTGTGGGCCACTGCTGATTCCTTCCCCCGCTCTGAAGCATTGGGGACCCCCCCGGATGGCAGGGGCCATGTAGCCAATATGCCCACTTGTTTTGGGCAGAACGCTACCCACTGGAGCTGTGTAATTTTGTTTATGCTGCCTTGTGGTCTAAACTGAAAGTTCGTCAACACACCTTGCCTCAGTTGCTTGCTGACCGGTGCCCCCTATGCCCCGACAAGGTTGAGAGTGTCCATCACGCGCTACACTATTGCAAGTTTTTCCCACACGTTTATGTGTGTCTTTCGCGAGCGTTTGGCCACCCGACAGACGTCTGGCGCCTAGGTCCGTTTCACAAATTCAAGCATCCAGATCAAGGCTTACTTTGGGCAGCAAGGAAAGCCCACTAGGCTATCCGCTGCAGTACACATTTTCGTACCAATCCGACACTCTCACAGTGGGCGGCCCAGGTAGCCTCTATTCTGAGATGGCAACCGTTGAAGGCTTGTCACCCTGTTCTTGCAACTTTTCTGCAATTCCCGAAAACATATGATGGCACATGCTCTTTCCCCCACTTGAACCTAGACCAGGGCTCTGCTAGCTTGCCGGGGCACCCAGCCTTTAAGAAGCAAACAAAAAGAAGAACACGTTGCACTAGTGCCTGGGCTGTTGGCACACATTCAATCCATGGAGCAGCGGTAGACCGTAGGGTACACGGATGACTCCGCGGACACCCTCCCGGGAGGGGGCACCGGAGGGGGGTTTGGGGGTTACATCCCCTCTATTGGGATGCAGTTCGCCCACCCCTTGCTGCCGCTTCAGATGCACACCAACAACTACGGGGAACTCCGCGCGGCCGTGTACTTAATTCAGCATGCACCAATGGCAGTGGACAAGTTGCTAATTGCCACTGATTCCAACTATGTGCGTGATGGAATGCAAGGGGCGGTGGAAGTGGAAGGCAATACATTGGTGCAATGACAAAGGGCCAGTGCCCAACGCAGACCTTTGGGCTGCACTGCTTTGTGCACAAGAGGCATGTCATGCGCAGGTCAGCTGGCTGTGGATTCCATCGCATGTAAATGTGCTGGCTAATGGGGAATGCCATGCACGTAGTGCGCGCGTAGTGCAAAGTTTTGGATGTCGGCAAATACTCAAACCCAGTTTCGGCCCCTTTTCACAAGTTTTTGGTTCCGTACCAGGTTTTTTTTTTAGCTTCCTAAGCATTTAGGATGTGGCATATTTGAATTGTCAACCATTTTCGCCCATTTTCAACTTTTTCGCCCTATTTCCTCCCCCGCATGGGCGTTAGTGCACAGGGTGCGCGCCGGGCATCTTTGAGGCCTTCAACCTTCCGGTGCTATTGAGGAAACCGGGCCAATCATCCAATCCACGCTTGCGGCCCCTTGAGTTGGGGTTAGGGACTCGCAATCCACGCTTCGGTGTGGCCCCTTGAGTTGGGGTTGGGGTTAGGGACTCTCAATCCACTCTTCGGTGTGGCCCCTTGAGTTGGGGTGGGGGACTCGCAATCCACGCTTCGGTGTGGCCCCTTGAGTTGGGGTTAGGGACTCACAATCCACTCTTCGGTGTGGCCCCTTGAGTTGGGGTAGGGGACTCGCAATCCACGCTTCGGTGTGGCCCCTTGAGTTGGGGTTGGGGTTAGGGACTCTCAATCCACTCTTCGGTGTGGCCCCTTGAGTTGGGGTTGGGGTTAGGGACTCTCAATCCACTCTTCGGTGTGGCCCCTTGAGTTGGGGTTGGGGTTAGGGACTCGCAATCCACGCTTCGGTGTGGCCCCTTGAGTTGGGGTTGGGATTAGGGACTCTCAATCCACTCTTCGGTGTGGCCCCTTGAGTTGGGGTTAGGGACTTGCAATCCACCTTGTGTTGCGTGGTCCCTTGAGTTGGGGTTAGGGACTCTCAATCCACTCTTCGGTGTGGCCCCTTGAGTTGGGGTTAGGGGCTCTCAATCCACGCTTTGTTGCTCCCAAGTATACATTTGAAGAGCAAAACTAATGAGCAAGGTCCAAGCAATACAAATAAACGATGATGCGAATGTCAATGGGCTTGTTGTAGGAAGTAAACAATGTGTTGCGTTCCATTGCGTGGCGCCTTTGTATGCGTTCATGCCTCTCCATTGTTTGTTGCCAAATGTCAAATGGGACTGTGGACAATCTCGGGAATATAGTATGGATATGTGACCTTATGCCCGGAACCTCCGCCAATGTTATGATTTGGGTTCAACGTGGTCCTTCGCGAACACATGGGCAGTTTTTTGATTTTGAAGGCGGTGCGCATGATGGCGCCTAAAAGGGCCACTTGCACACAGTTGTACCTTTATATTGGTCGAAAAACTTTGAGGCTTCTATCGTGCAAGGGTGGAGCACCTCTTTGCACGGTTGTGGCAATGGAGGATTGTCCGCAATGTCTGGACACGCTGTGCAACGGAGCTGCACGGCCATGTGCGTATTTTGCCCCACCTTACTCAATTTTGCATTCGCAGACCAAGCATCAACCCTATGGACCTTGGCCTCATGTGCCAAAGTCTGTATGGGCACAGGAGGAGGCAACCATTGTAGAGGAGGAAAATGATGACGGTGTTTGTTGCCAATTGTGTGACCACCTTCCCGGTGATATATCCGAGTGTGGCACTTGCCACTTGAACATGTGTGCATCTTGCATGCCCTTGCATAGTTGTACTTTACAAGGCTGATTTGCTTGTTCATGACGACATTTGATTACCAAGTTGAAGGCGGTTTCATGGTTCTCATGTGGGCTTTGCTGCTTCGCCGTGCTACTAGACAAGTGACAAGCATTCTTGGGTGAGTAAGCCAGCCTCTGCATGCGCTGCATGCACGCAGTGCGCACACAATGCAAGAACTTGGCCATGAAACAGCAGTCCAACTTGCAGAGGAAGAGCGCCTTAAGTGGGACATTTATGCATCACAATCAAGTTCAGACCTAGTTTTGAATTCAATTGTACTCCCCCGACAAGAGTCGCCGATTAAGTGCACTCAGGTCTCACCACGCTGGGAGAGTGTGAGTAGTGTTTCCCCCCTCAGGGTTTCACCACCACATGCACTCCAAGTGGATCCGGTTGGGGGGTGGTATGCTACACCCTCCTCGCAAAGCTCGCTTAGTACATCCCCACAAACTCCCGTCCTTTCGGTGCAGCGTGGGGTTGGGTACACCCCCTCCCCAGGTGCCACGCCAGATACCAACGTCACATCTTCCATTGTTTTCTATGCACCCACCCTGTCACCAGATGAAAGTCACTTTGTGAGCACCCAGGGCCATTTCTCAGGCAACTGGGCCACCAGCCACCACCAGCCACTACCACCACCACCAGCCACCACCACCACCACCACCACCCCACACACACCCCTCACCATCTTTGGATGTGGTTCCAAGCGAATGTTGCTGCAATCAGGCCCAGACTCCCCGACAACCTCCTGCTTGTGGGTCACATATCAGTGTAGCTATATCTACACATCGCATGGGATGCCCATTGAACAGTTTCTCTGATTTTGGCTGCTCTTGCGCAAGGGTGGACAAGGGGGCCACCCCCCACGCTCGCCTTAACTTCCCTGACCCTGCAGGTGTGTCTAGGGAGCCTTCTTAAGCATTTTTGACGGGGGCATCAGTGTACAATTTGTGGCCCACGCTCAATAAAGTGGCCTAAATACGTGTAATGCAGGTTTGCAGCGACAAAGTGGTGGTTGAAACTGGGCAAGACGAAAAACATGTCCTCCAACCTCCACCCACCCACCAATCTCTGCCCCCCTGCACAAACGCAAAAAAAAAAAAGAACAGAAACGAAATTGTTGGCAAGCTGCACATGCAGAAGCACAGCACCAGAAGCCGCTACTGCTGGTGCTGGTGATGTGATTATCGTGCTGCAGAGAATTTGAATTGTGATGCAGCCGAAGACACGGTTTTCCATTCCTGATTTTCGGACATTTGCCCCCCGCCCCCCCCCCGCACTACCAGCAAGTGACACATTGGTGAGCTAGCACCCATGGCCTTGTGTGACATTCACGTTGCTGGTTGTGGTGAGCACCTCCCAGCCTGGGGTCTTCGTGATGACCGCATACCGGGCACTGATCAGGCCATCAGGGGAGGACGCCATTGGCAGAAGTTGCATTCTGGATTCCCACCCAGGAAGGTGGATGCCCGCGGCAGTGCGGATGCCCGCAGTAGTACGGATGCCTGCTTGTCACAGCAGAAGGTTCAAAGGCGAGAGGCCGATAGGCGCCGCTACAGGCTAACAGAGCCAACCACCAAGGCCTTGTGCCAAACCCCCACCCCCCTCCACTTTTATCCCCCCCCGTCCCCCAAAGTCCCTCCTGCCACTGAATTCATGCAGTCGAAGTAGTCTTCTGGCAGGGCTGTACCCAGCCTCTGATTGGACTGGTTTCAAATGTTTTTTTTGGTTCTGCTTGTTCTTCTTCTTGTCATCGTCATTACCCCACAGGATGGCGACTCAGATCTTGTGTTGTGGCGACAGCCTCACAGCCGGCTATTACGGCCCCTTCGACCACTACGCGCCCTACAGTGAGGCGTTGAGCAAACGCCTCCGAGTCCCAGCGGACGAAATCGGGAGGTGCGGCTGGAGGGCCGACGAGATGGTCGTGAACATGGGGAACCAGATGTGCATCGATGTGTTCCACCGGTACGGCCCGGGCCTTGCGGTGCAGCTGGCCGCCAAGCGGTATGACGTGTGCATCATCATGGCGGGCACGAACGATCTGGGGGCCAACCGACCGGCCGAGAGCATCGTGAACGACCTCAAGGCCCTGCACGAGTACTGCCTGTCCAAAGGCCTCCGGACCGTGGCGCTGCCCATTCCCGAGAGCCGGCTCTGGGCGGTGCATCAGGGCCAGGCCC